>JARFYF010000056.1:10655875-10666593 GCA_030265395.1 Rhina ancylostomus
CTAGATTCATTACCCTCCCCCACCTGGCTCTATCTGCCCCTCACCTACCCACCTGTGCTTCTTCTCCCTTGGTTCACCTGTCCTACCATCCTCCCTCATTTGGCTCCATCTGCCCATCATCCCTCCCTTGTCTAGTTCCACTTGTCAACTTCCAGCCACTGACACTACCTTCCCCTCCCCGACTCCATCTGCCCAATTTTGATCCCTCACCTGTTTCCACCTATCATCTACCAGCCCCTGCCTCACCCCTCCCTCTCACCTCTTTATACTGGCTCTCTTCTCTCTACACTCTCGGTCCTCATGCAAGGTCTCAACCCAAAATGTTGACCATCCCTTTTGACTCCACAGATGCCGCCTGACCTGCTGAGTTCCTCCAGCAGCTTATATTTTGCTCCAAATTGCAGCAGCTGCAGTCGTTGTGTCCCCATTTCTGTACAACTCTGATACCAACGGCAACACCCGTGGGCTCTACATTGACCTCAGTCACCTCAGAACCCACTGCACTAGAGTGAAAGCAAACCATAGGGATTGCCCAAGAAGAAGAAATGTTAAATATTACAGGGGCTACGTGAAAGCAAGCTGTTGTTGCTGTGGCCACAATCTACCTGCAAAGAACCACCAGTTGAAAAACCTTGAGTCAAATAAAGAGGCAGGTTGGAAACTTGCTGCGAGCTTGACAGGCTGTCAGGTGGGTCATCTCAGTTGGTAGTTCAGGAGCTGGAGGATGAGAAGCTTTTCACATTGTTCATAGAAGTGCCGGGCAGGATCTTGCACTCCCCCATAAATAAAGTGAAGCTCTTGTGGCTGAATTCAGTAGGCCCTGCCACGTTTCCTCTTCCTCCCATTAACCTTCCCAGAGGTGTCTGACATGTTTGGTCAGCTGATTCCAATGGGTGGGTCTCCACATGCTGTGTGGGTCTCACTGGGAAATTGTTGATGCAGTGCTGATGGCCTTTTGCCCGTAACTGCCCATGGGCAGAAGGTTGCACGTCCATAAGCAGCAAACAATCTGCTGGAGGAGGCATAGAACCAGGCTCTTCAGCCCTTTGTATCTGCTGGAGGAAGATTGTTTGTTGCTCCAGATCCCAGCATTTGCAGTGTCTCATGTCTCTTGCATGTACAAAAACTGAAATATTATCAACCACATACTGGCCCCATCAGTAGCAAGCCTTGCTTTCTTCCCACTTACTTCTTCTGCAAGTGAATCCTCACTCACCATCCCGACTTTGCTGAGTAACACGCGTTCCATCTCCCCCAGTCCTTGCCCTTCACGTCCATCCTTGACCATGGCTCTCCTTGCCCGCACAATCAGTGCTCGTGCTCACTCACCTTTCAGTCTTCCCACCCTGGCTTGTTGGGAAGGTGTTCTAACCACTCAGTCTTCCTGCTGGAACCACCCTCCGTAAACATCCTGCTGACAACTTTTTCACTCCAGGTTAAAACCCTACCCTAACTTTACTGCTGTACCTTCTGAAAGACTAATTGGGAGAACTTTCCGCAAAATCGGGTGCATCTTTTAAAAAATATTTTCATTGTTCCTGTGACACTTATACCCATAGCTAGAATTCATGTCCACTCTGAAGTCATTGATCATTTTGGGGTTGTGGTGATTTTGGACTCATGATTGTCCTGGGGTCAGGGTCTTTGAGGTCTGTCTTTCTGGGGTCACAGTAACTGTGGGGACACAATTACACCAGAGCATGGTCACCCTGGTGTCTTGGTTACTCTGGGGTCACAGTAACTGCCAGAGATGTGGGAAGGCTGAAGTCATGGCTACTCTGAGATCATGGTTATAGAGTATAGATTTGTACAGCATAGAAACAGGCCCTTTGGCCCATCTATACTAATCACACTTGCCTGCATCCCACTTTTAAGCCTTCGCCCATTCATCTCAAATCTATGCCGTCTAGTTTTAGACACCTCCACCATGAAAAACAGACAGTGGCCATCTACCCTAATTATGCCTCTCATAACTTTATATACCTTTATTATGTCACTTCTCAGCCTCCTTTGCTCCAAGGAAAACAGACTCAGCCTACCCAATCTCTTCTGATAACTCAAGTCTTCCAATCCAGGTTATATCCTTGTGAATCTTTTCTGCACTTTCTAGCTTAAGCACGTTCTTCCTATGGTACAGTGACCAGAACTGTACACAATGCTCCAAGTGCAGCCTAACCAATGCTTTGTACAACCAACCAATGCTTTGATTCTACTCACCTGCTGTTAATACCTTGCATTCCCTAATTGGGAGAACTAGCTGAATCATAAAGTGAATTATTTGAGTGTCAGTTATTTTTCTCTTTCAGGGTTCATTGTAAAGACTGACTCTGTGCAATAGTCCATATTCTCCAAAAACAATGTCAATGTCTCTCCCTCATTAAAAGTCCACAAAATCCACAGAGTGTAGAAAATCCATCAAGACTGATAAATGGCTTTGGGTCTAAGGACATGTTTCTTTGATTTAAAGATGATTTATTATCAATACAAGCTGAGGAAGTGCACTGAAAACTGTTGATTTGCTTGCTACAACTTTCCAAAATATGCCCTGAATGCTTTCCAAGAATCACACAGTATATTTAAATACTCAAAGCATCCTCCCACGTAACCATAATGTAATCCTATCTTGTTTGGCATTGACCAGAACTTCTTTGTGCTATTGTAACCAGGAGACAAATAGAAATGTGATTTGGATCCCAAACACCAGCATGCATAGCCATCATTCTGCAGAAAACAACTATTGGATACAACTCAACATCTGAGTTTTTAATTAATCTCAGTTTAAACTGGGCTTCCATCGCAGTGAAACATGCCCATTGCAGCAGCATTACCCCAATAAATCTGACAATATACTGCATAGGAAGATATTAGGACAAGTGAGCAAAAGAGTGGTCAGAGGTGAGTTTTAAGAGTGTTTTAAAGAAGAAAATGAGGTGGCGATGGCTAGAGGAAATTTAAACCTGAGGGCCTAAGTAACTGAAGGCATAGTTGTCAACGGTGCAGAAATGATTATTTGAAACTGAAGCTATATTTCTCATTTTGGGGATCTGGGCCTTATTACCCTTCCCCTAATGGCGCTTGAGAATGTGGTGCTGAGGTGCCACGGCAGTCCTACCAGTTATGCTATTCACAGCGCTGTTGGAGAGGGAGTTCTCAGGATTTAGACCCAGTGATGATGAAGGACTGCCTATGTATCTCCAAATCAAGATTTTTTTTGACTTGGAGCAGATCAGTTTATTGTCATATGCATAAACATAAGCACGCACAAGTGCAATGAAAAACTTACTTGCAGCAGCATCGCAGGCACACAGCATCAGATAAGCAGCATTCACGAGAACAACATAAATTATACACAACTTTCACAAGAAAGGACACAATTAGAACAAAGAAAGCAAAACAAAAAGTCTATTTCAGTGCAACGTGATCATAGTGTTGCTAAACTGTAGTGATTAGGGTTTTGCCAGTTAGTTCAAGAACCAAATGGTTCAGGGGAGTAGCTATTCTAGAACCTGATGATGTGGGACTTCAGGCTTCTGTACCTCCTGCTTGATAGTAGCTGCAAAAAGATGGCATGGCTCAGATGGTGGGTTTAGGCTACCAACCTGTGGCCTGACTCTGCCAATATTGCTTTTGTCCTGCTTGTTAAGATTTATGAAAGTGATGAGATCAGTTCAAATGGAGCCTATTCCTAGACTATTTCAAAAAGCACATGCCATGTTAGGCTGCAGTAATTTGACTAAACTAGTCTCGAAGTGCTGATCCTGTCAAATGACTATCAGCAACCTCCCTTTTTCCCTCTAGTTTACAAGCATCTGACAAACTGACTGAAATAAAACCAAATATTTTTTCATGCAAAACTCCGTAACAATTCAAGTCAAAGTGAAACCCAGTCAAGTCTTCTAACATTAAATTTAGATTTGGCTCAAAAAAATCTTTAAGATGCCCCAGATAATTCCAAGTTTATCCTTTGAAAGCTGAAAAATGCAGACCATAGCTGGTGCTTTAAAAGGGCAATTAAAGCAAATCTCAGCACTTCTAATGATAAAGGGAAATGAATGAGTCAGCTCTTCGTGATTTTCTAGTGGCCTTTGTTGGAAAGCACATAAGTGTTGTTGAGCCTGCAATCTGCTTCCACTATGGTGCTTATTGTCTCATAGCTTCCCTGTACTGAATGAGGCTTTCACATATATAATGGTCAGTGACCACTGCACTAAGATACTGGGGAATGCCCTGTGTGTGCCAGCTTGGAGTCAACAAAATTGATTGCAATGAGCAATGTTAATTTTGCACAGATTTGCTCAGCTGGACAGAAGCAAAACCAATTTTAAACTGATGCAACATTCAGAATTTGTATTTCTTCTCTGTAAATCATCTTGTGGATAACTATGATTGTTGTGTCTAAATGTAATAAAGGAAATTTGTAATTTTAACAAGTTTTTTTTTTCCCCTTTTCCAGAACAGTGCAAGTTGGCACAGTGGATGGATTCCAAGGATGTGAGAAGGATTGTATTATTGTTAGCTGCGTTAGGGCAAACAGTCATCAGAGATCTATTGGGTGAAGTGATTTTCTTTGAACTCCTAGTGTTGGTCATAACCGTCTTTCAGTCACACCCCCTCCCCCCATCCCACCCTTTCTGGGCTTCACATCCAGTTTCCTGCCTGATTCCATACCTATTAATTCCCATATTATTCAATAGCCTGTCTATCTCGGGCTATAGTTGATGATTCCAGGAACAGAATTTAATGATTCATAACTGTCTGAGACAAGAAATATCTCCTAATATCAATCTTAAATTGTTTCTCCCTTATTCTGAAACTCTGCTCCCTAATCCTACGTTTCCCCCAAAGGCGAGAACATCTTTGCAAGAGTGAACCCAGTGTGAATTGCTGACAGTTAGAGTATAATCCCTACTTAAATAAAGAAAGTTAAATCAAAAGTTACATCAGGACTGCTCTATTTTTGTATTTCATCCCCTTATAAAAAAATGTACTTGCAAATGTATAGGAAAATACAAAGGCATCTTCCCCCATTCCATCCCAGAAAATTGCAAAGTGAAAACTGCACAATAATACACACCGAAACTGAACCAAGTGTAAGATTTGAACTGATTTTTTCACACTATCTTTACCAGATTGAGTGAATTATGAGATTGGTGTCATGAGATATTAAAACCCCAGGAAATTTGTATGCAGAATTTCAACTGGAACCTTCTACTAGTTACTAGATAGTGAGGGGAAGTTCTAAATCTTTCTTAAACCTTCATTTCTCTCATTTAGAAATTAAAATGGCATTCATTTCACATTTGATGCAATATTGAGGGTAATATTTATCAATATTCATGTTTAGCACTGTAAATCAGTTACACTCTAGAATTATCCTCAATGGTGCCTTGTGCAAGGCTCCAGTTCACTTTACATTGTCAATCCGGCATCTGTGTCAGTGTGCATTTAATACATTGCAAGTGTGGTGGCGTGGGGAGACCAGTGCAGTAAAGAATGATGCATAGAGCTTGCATGCTATTGAAGCATGCAAGCAGGAATGATACAAACTTCAAGATAATCATAAAGAATTTGTTTATATCTGCTTTTGTAGAGATGAGCATAAGCAAAATTGTTTTTGCTTGATGTATTGTACTTATTTTCAGAAACCTTTTCCAGGTCCTTTGCAAGTCCTAATGCTCCTTCTGGGGTTCTCCCTAAAAGTCACTTCCCTTTCTAAAAACATGAATTTTCTGAAGAAAATTAATACTGCAGAAAATGTTTTTGCATTTGGTATAATAAACATGTGCAGAAACTCTTGGACACATGAAGGCTGAGGGAATCCCAAGTTAAATAACAAAAACTTGGTGCTAGTATAGATGTGTGATGGGCATTAATTTAAAAGAATCAGTGTTGCTGATTTTTATTGTTATATTTTACATTTTTTGCAGGTTCTTGGCAGACCGACAGCGAATGAATGTTACGATAACCCGAGCTCGTTTGAGTCTTTTCATTCTGGGACATTTGAAGACACTTATGGTTAGTTCAAGTATAACCATGTTATGATTTTCCACGAACAATGATCAACTTACATAACAAGCAGGATAGTAAGAACCTTCAACAATAATCTTGATTTTTCAGTATATGATTCTAAAACTATAATATAAACAATTTCAGTTGAAAACACTGAGCAATCCAGGCTGAGTGTTTCCAAAGAGAAATAGAACTAGTGCTTCGGGTTGAAGGTGTTTTATCAGAACTGAGAAAATGGGAAAACACATGTAGATAAGTTATAGAGATGGTGGGGAGGAATGGAGGGGAAAATGGGAATATATCTGATAGGATGAGGCCAGGGTTGCCCAGTTGATCCCAGCGTTTTCTCAAGTGGATATTTGTGGCTATCTCATAATTGTAGAAATAACATGATTATGTTATTCTGCGTGCTTTAAAAATGAGCATTTATTGAAACTTTGAATGCAGCAGCCCACATCTTTTTTGAAGAGCAATTGTCTTAATTGCTTCTTTAGTTAAATGTTTTATTGGTCAAGATTTGCATGGCTGGATGTGGTAGTCGGAGGTAAAAATGCTGTCACATTCCATTCACCTTTCTGACAGCTGCCCAGAGTTTTCTGGGCTACAGGGCAGATTCTGGTCCAGTCTTGTACCCAGTACAGGCCATCTGTGGTGCCTGTATGTAGGAAAAGAAGCATGGTTGTTCAGCCATTCACATTAAAGGATCCTCACCTTAGACAGAAATGTGGAATCTAAACCAGACAATATAAATTCATTTTAAATCTGGTACAGACAAAAGAATTAAGGCTGTTTTTAAAAAAAAAACTAGATTAAGAGACAAATGGGAACAGTTTGATTTTGGGAATATGTATCACTAAATATCTCCTGAAGGAATGAAATTCCACATTTGAAAAATAATTACTGTCATACAAACTCATTGAATTTTATCAGTTATCATGCCTTTAAAATGCGCCGGTCAAAAATCTATGTGGGATTTAAGAGGTAACGACTGGACAAATACCCCAGAACAGGCCATTGCATATCTTTCAATACCACACTTATCACTATGATAATGGGAATTGCTACCATCATTTCCACTATTCCCATAAATTTCAGGTTAGTGTGTGATAATGCAGCTGAAAGAGAAAACCTGATAAATTGTTAAATAATTGGCTTGAATGCAACACATGTGGGTCATGGAATGTTAGAGAAAAACCTTTTTGACAGCAGTAAAAATGTCAAATTCATGACCTTTAAGTTTAAGTGTAGTGGAAATAGAATCAACTAGTGCCATTGGATTGGCACAAGAGAGAATAGTTTGCAGATTATTGAGGAAAAGATGGGGCTAACAGGATTGTTCTGCTTAAAGCTGTCATGGACTTGATGGGTTAAATACCTTCTGTGTCATGGCAATTCTATTAAGAATTCATCCATTAGGTACGAAAATTGAGGAATATATATGTATTGTGCCTTTTTCCACTCCGCATATTTTCTCCTCTGTATTTTAGGAAGATAAAGACTGGAATGCTTTGATTCAGGATGCAAAGAAAAGAGGAGCCATTGTGAAAACATGTGAAAGGGATTACAAAAAGGACTGTCAAAAAGTTACAAAGCCAAGACCCACTTTCCACAGAAATATTTCTGATCCTGGTGCACTCACGAATGAAAGAGAACGTGTTCCTGCTCTCAAAAAATTCAGGAGTGAAAGTTCAAATTTCAAAACTACTCCAAATGAATTATCTGACATCAGCAGTGCACGAATCCCCAAACAACCAATTCTTTCTCAACCAACTGCACTACAACAGCAATGTAGGCCTCAGGCTTCTGCTACTGTACAGCCTGAGACATCAAATACTGTTGCACATCCTCAGACATCGGTTAGATCAGAGCAATCATCTCAGTCCAGATGTAAGGATCCAAGATTGGCCCGAAGAGAAGCTTTAACCAAAGAAGCTCAGCTACAATTAAAAGCCAGTCAGTCTCTTTCAAAATCAAGTGAAGTTTTGCCACCAAATTCATCTACATCCAGTGGTCGGCATTGGACAACACATTCTTCACACTTTGGACAGACTCCAAGAAATTATGTTCCCGGGGCCAGTGTTCCTACTACTTCCAACACGGATTTAGACTTTCCTTCTGGGGCCTCTGTGCACGGCAGTGGTAAAGATACAGTATACAGGCTCAAAAATCTATAGATTCCAGGAGAGAACATGATGGAAAGGAGAAAAAAGATGAATATAGACAACAAAAAAAGAGAATGCAATGAAATGTGTATTGGTTTAATAAGTATTCTCTTAATATGTTTGACTCTATTGTTCTCATACAAGGCTGATACAAAATGTGCTTCTAAAAATACATAATCATTGATAGGTGTACAAATCATAGGGTCATAGACTATAATGGTGCATTTTTTTTTACTGTTTTATTGAAAAGCAGTATTTTGTATTCTTGGCATTTGGCATTTATCCTGTTTACTGGTTTTCCCCACCCAGGCAGCCAGGTAACCTGCTTTTAAGACTTCAGTCAGTGCTAATTTCTGACTGGTCACTTCAATGTGAGCAAAAGCCTGTCTGGTTCTTTAGCAGCTTTGCTGGGCAGCATGTCTAAGAATTTATAGAAAGGAGCCACAGACATGTAGTTCATTTCAACTGACATGCTAACAGCTGTATCAATTACATCATCAGTATTTAAAACAGTTTTGTGACAAAGGTAGAAACTTTAGTTGTGGCACACGCGCAATTCCAGATTGATCTCACTGAGTCACTAGGTTTAAGGCATCAGCCTCATCGACATGGATCATGGTATCAAGATAGAGTCTTCAGAATTTTAATTTGTGTTGATCAAATATGCATTTATATAGCACATTTCTAAGTATACATTTGTCCCAAACTCAAGCACTTTCAGCAATTTTGAAGTGTAATAGTAAATTATAAGTGTACACTTCGTTCATTCGTGATTTAATTAAAGAGAGTGAGTTTTAATAGTTGGCACAGGATTAACAGGACTTAACCCCAGCACCTATCAACAATAACTTTTCAGAAACTTCTTATAGTTTTTGGCCATTGTGAATGTCTCTTGCAATATACATTTTTTACTGAATGACAAAAGGATTTCAAACAATGTGAACAAAAAAAATCAGAAATGCAAATGGAATGGTCGCTCTGTAACATGTGGAAGGTGTTCTGTTCAGCCACAAAAAGTTTGTGCTGGTCAGCTGCTTATTAGACCCTGTATATGCATTATGAATTATTAGATTCTGTATATGCATCAATTGATTTAGATTTGTAGGCAGTTATGTATATAATTGCTATCCCCAAAATTTGCATCATACAGCAACTGGCCAGGCATTGTATGTATAATTTTAAAAGTTCCAATGTTTAATGGATATAAAAGAATAACCTTCAGTGCATTTTTTTTTGGAATGCCTAGGGGGTTATTTAGTTGACAAATATAAACACTGTACAGTGGAATTTTTCTGTGCACGTGTGTGTGAATATGTGTCTGAACTAATGCTAACTAGGATATATGCTATTAGAAAAGGCTTGATATCTGCAGCACCCTTACTAAAGGGTTGTAATGGTCCATGAAATGATAAAATGTCGGACTTGTTTCACAGAGTAATAAGGTCCAGATATGTCATCTTTGGGCATTATGCAAAACAGTCCTTAAGCTTGGGAGCGAGGATATGCTTGACTTTATGTTGTTTCCCACTCTACTCTCCCAGCAGAATGACACAGGTACTTTAAAATATGTTGAATGTTTTCTTTGTTTACTTAATAGAATTGGTTTCTAAAATTACATAAGCAGTATGCGATTTCTGGAAAACCTGTCTCAGCATTCTGCAGGTGAAACGGACTTTGCTGAACTTACTGTATTTGAATACTGTTTTCTATCAATTAATGGAATAAAATTGGCATCATTTGTAAAGCAGTTAGATTGGACAGCCCAGATGGGAATGTGATGTGAATAGAAGGTAAAATGTTTTGATCATTCAGGTGCTGTAAGTGTTGTTTGGAGTTTGTTGCTTTTAAGATTTTCTTTAATTCCAAAATGGTGTAAATATTTTGTATGATTTTCTTCATTTAGTTGCCAAGACACTGTAAAATGTCATCAGATCCAACAATGATTTACCCAAGAGTGCCAATTGTATCTATACAGATCCGTGGTCCAAAAACTGCAGTGATCTGAAGAACTGATATTTCTGGAAGTTCGACTAGCAGCTGCTTGTTCTCTAGCACTGCTGCTTTGTTTCCAGTGGCATGCTGATGTAGTGTCCATGCTCCAAATCAACCCAACTCTGCCCAAAGTATCCAATAAATTTAAAAGCACATAACTAGAAGAATGTTTGTATAGAAACTTCTCAAATTTTGTTTCTACATGGTCCAAAATCTGGGAAAGTTTAAAATCTGACGTTGTCTTGGTCGTAAGAGTGCCAGTTTTTGGATAGTGGACCTGTATAGCTGAAGATAAGTGTGGTAAATTTTGTTATATGATGTGTTAGCAAATCTGATGTCAAAAGTTAATGAAATTTGGTTGATCTTTCCACTACATGTAAATTCTTTGTATTTTTTTTGTACCCCACCTGTTTGAGCAGCTAATCTTTTTTATATATATATAAGAATCACTTGCATTCAGTGTTTGATGAGTTAATACATCATGTGGTGTTATACAAACATATGTAGACCAGGAAAGTCTGAAGTTCAATCTTGTATTTGTAGGAGTAGTAATTT
>JARFYF010000056.1:10847837-10858858 GCA_030265395.1 Rhina ancylostomus
AGTTTTAACAATAACAGTAAACCTTACCTTTACTTACCAGCTACTCACCAGTGTTGTTGCAGATGGTCTCCACCTCTTGATGCCGAAGCCTGTTGTGTCAAAGCCACTCACTCTGACTCTGTCCACTCCAAGAATGGCCTCTCTAAAATGTCTGCTCCACTTGACATGACCCCCTTTCTATTGGCCATTCTAAATTCTGCAAGAACAAAAAAGCCCGCAGAAACACACAAGTTTTTTAAATGCTTAGTCCGTACCTGTGAGGGACCTGCTGCTCCAGTGTCTCCCGGGTCAATTCTGTAGGAAAAAAAGGTGAGGAAATTCATTGCTATTCCCTGAGTTCCTTTAACATTAAACAATCGAAGTGGATTTTCATTGTTGAATTCCATTGTTATCCATACCCAAAAATGTACTAACTTAGTAATACTACAATACTTAAATTATGTTTCCTGAAAGAAACTTAGGCATTTCTACAAGAGAATAGATTAAGGAGAGGTTAATATCCTAAAGTTAAATAGACTTAAATTTTATATTGAAGGATGTGGAAGAATGTCTAGAATCCTAGTGTGAAATTGAATGAATCCCTTGTTGTCTTTATTGTTATAGTGTTGCTTTGTAAATGGAACTTGCATGTATAATAAGTGTGTGATATGTAGTACCACATTATTTTTTTGCTATATTTAATTAAAGAGACTGAAGGTACAGAAATGGCCTTGGCATCTGCTGTGTCAGCATCACTGACAGACTTGGTTGAAATGCTTGATCCTGCCATTCACAGCAGCAATTGCAGAGTGTTTCATAAATAATGGATCAGTGAGATTTTTTTTAACTAAGACTTGCGTGATCAGATCAGAGTGGCTGCCTGTCCTCTGTGATTTCAGAATTGTGCCTGAAATTTTTTACTGCCCAAAGCACTTGCTCTATGCCTGAGATGACAACCTCCTTTTTAACTCTCTTTGGCCTTTGGGGGTCAATTCTGTACAGTATTGTATGAATCAGAATTCAGTCACATAAACATATTAAGTCATTGAAACCATCCAATATGGATATCACAAAGCACTTTCTTTTTGTTTGATATCATCATTATTTTAAAGCATTGCAACAAACATCCATGAGTCAACTAAGAAGGGACCATTTGACAGCCAACCCAGAAGTTCACAAGTTTATGTTACAATGCTCTATTTATTTTATCTAATCATTTTTTTGATCATCAATGATTTAATAATTTCCAGACAGATTGCTTGCTCTTGTCCAGAAGAATAATAATGGCTTTATTCTATAAGAACAAGCATTGGGCTTTTCCATTTCAAATTGTTTCCTTTCAGCTGGTGAAACCAATTGCTATTTTGAAATGTGATGAGGAATGCCTGGAATATTAGAAGGTTGAGATGATCATAGTAAATGATTTCTCTGGGTGAGTCTTTCTCAGGATACATGAACTCTTGCAATGTGCATTTATGGCTCCAGAACTTCAGTGGGAGCATTTTATTCATGATGTTATTTAACTCGTGTTTTTTTAAATTTGAGTAGGCTCATTCTCATTAATGAGTTGTTTCTGAAAGATTCTAACCAAAATAATTGATCAATTAGATAGTAAGGACAGTTTCATTCTCTTGAATCTGTGTTAAAGATTTAGAGAAAAAAAAACACAAGTTTAAAGATTGTCTTTGTCTTTGAAACTGACTTGACAGACTTTGCAATCAGATTTTTGTTTGCTGAGCAAAATATTTTGATAGTGTAAGTAACTATAAAGTGGCTTGAGTTGTTGGCAAGTCTTTTCAATGTGATTAACAACATTACTGTTCACAATTCATTGATCACCAATCTTGTATAGGAAATTAAGGTTTTGTGCCAGCCCAAGTCTCAAGTGCCTACTTTCAGGTACTGAATAGATTTAAATAGTTGTTGCTTCCCTTTTCTAGCCCTTTAATGGATTTATTAAAATATTAACAAGTTTGGCAAGCCTTAGCAGTTTCTTTGGGATTTATTTTGTTCTTTTTAAATTATTTACCTTTTATTGCATTAATCCATTTAGTCATTTGTTTCCTGTCAATTGACTTGATTGTGAAATTAGCTGATTCGCTGTCTGCCAATTCATTGTTTATTAACACTGACAGAGAGAGAGCATAAATATTAACTGAATTAATAATTGGAGAGAAGTGCTAGAAAAGCAGTTTGTTTGATAGGCTGTCTGATTTTGTATTTAAATTAAGCTAATCTAATAACATGCAGATGAGGAGGGATGATGGGCAGGTGGAGCCAGATGGGGGAGGTAGGAGGGACAGAGGCTGGTAGATGATAGATGGAATCAGATGGGAAGGGGAAGAGGTGGGAAAGGTAATCAAAGGGAGAAGAAAGCTCAGTGGACAGGTGAGTGTGTGTGGGAGAGAACATTGGGTAATCTGAAATTGGATAACTCCATGTTCATGCCAAGCTACCCAAGTGGAATATGACAGGTTGCTCTTCCAATTTGCGTTTGGTCTCTCCATAGCATTGGAGAAGATAGAGGACAGGCAGGTCAGTGTGGGAGTGGCAGGGAGAGTTAAAATTATGTACAACAGGAAGATCAAGATGGCCATTGTGGATAGAGTGAAGCTGCTCTGCAAAACTGTTGCCTAGTCAGTTTGGTTTCACCACTCTGGAGGAGCACTGAAAGCAGTAGAGCAGGTTGGAAGAGGTGCAAGTGAATTTCTTCCTCACATGGAAGGGCTGTTTAGGTCCTTGTATGGTGGTGAGGGATGATGTGAAGGGACAGGGGTTGCAGGGGAAAGGGTGGTGAGGAATGAAGAGAGTGGTCACTGCGGACAGCAGAAATGGGGGGAGAAGAGAAGATGCGACTTGTGGTGGGATCACATTGGAGCTGGTGGAAATGGCAGAGGATGATGTATTGGATATGGAGGCTGGTGGGGTGAAAAGTGAGGACCAAGGGTACTCTATTGCTATTTTGTCTGGGGAGAAGGTGGCTGAGAGCAGATGTGTGGGAAATGGAGGAAACCTGTGTGCAGGTTCCATCAACTGTGGCACACAGGAAGCCTCATTTCTAGGAGAGTAACCCCTGATATTCTCTTCCCACTCACCTGTCACTTCTGGTTTCTGCCCTCTTTCTTTCCAGTCCTGATAAAGGGTCTCGGCCTGAAATGTTGACTGTTCATTTTACTCCATTGATGCTGCCGGACCTGCTGAGCTCCTCCAGCATTTTGTGT
Source organism: Rhina ancylostomus (assembly GCA_030265395.1). NCBI lineage: Eukaryota > Metazoa > Chordata > Chondrichthyes > Rhinopristiformes > Rhinidae > Rhina > Rhina ancylostomus. The sequence goes on from JARFYF010000056.1 coordinate 10,851,038, forward strand.
GTTGCTCCATATTTTCAGCATCTGCGCTCTGTCTTGTGTCTGCACCTGTCCATTTAGTTTTCTTTTCCCTTTGTTCACCTGTCCCATTCCCCCATGGTTCCATCTGGCCATAATTCCCTTCTGCCCATCATCCTCTTCTAATTCAGTTCCATCTGTCACTTTCGGAATACCTGGCTCAGTGGATTGACAAAAGAATGGAGCTACAAACCCCCTTCCTCTAATCATTTCTTAGTCTTATGTGGAAGATACAGGTGTTTTCTGCATCAGCAGAGAGGAGGAAGAATGACTGGCAACATTTATTTGCTTTTCACCCAGACCAGCATCTGTTGACAGACCTAGAGTAAAGTTGCACATCTGTGTATGTCTTGCAACACGTAAATGATAAGAAGAAGTATGTGGAATTGTGTACATTTTTGCTGTTTTAAAAAAATAATGAAGCCAAATCCAGCCGTTTACCCAGTTCACCATCTTTTTAACTGTGTGATTTTAATGGGCTATATTTTGCTTTCCACTGTGCATGAGCAACACCAGACCTTTGTCACACTTACACACAGACTTTGTATGCGATTTTGCACTGGATGATTTTTGAGAGCCAAAACAACATAGCACTCTCTGTAGGGTATTGAAAAACTCTGTGAATTGGGCAACCAACTGTGTGTCACCTGAATTAATCAGATTGAAAAATTGTTAAGAAGCAGCATGGACTGAACTAGGAAATCTCACTTCAAATATTTGACTCAAGGTCAAATCAAGTACATAAAGCAAAATAGAAAGGAACAGAAAGATTTCGTTGAAAGATTAAAAAAAAATGAAAAATTTCAAACAATAATTAGATTCCATGTTTGTAAGAGTTAATTTTTAATGCTAGAGAGGTTATTTGATCAAAAGTACTGTTTAAAAAGGTACTTGTTTTAGAATGGACAAACCCTGACTTTTTCTGATAAGGTTAATGTAGATCAAATAAACACAGCAAATTCATGCGTTTCTGTGTTCCTGCTTCAATGTTGAATCTATCAGTGCAATATCAGCTTCATGCACTAATGAGAAGACAAGAGGAACCTGGTCTGTAGCTTCCCAATGTCTGTCTATGTCTAGCCAACCGCCTATGTCTGGTCACTAGAAGTTGACATCTGATTTGTACTCAAACAAAAGATGAATTTCCACATCTAAATCTGATCCATTGAGTTTTTAAGATTCATATTTAGGGCAATGATTGTTGGGAATGCAAAACTTCTTCATGCATGAAATAATGAGATTATTTCAAGCTGATTTCAAAATAATTTTAATTAGAAAATTAAGTAAGTTTAATTAATTGGTGTTCTTGAGTCAGCTGCACAGTTTAAATTATAGAATTTTGGTAAGGACAGGAATTCCCATTTTCAGGCAGAAGCTCAGCTGGTAAACTGCTGCTGCATATGTTTATCCACTAAAATACATAATTGCCACAAATGATGAATAATATTTATTCCTGCATGTTCTAATTACAGCAGCATTACATATATATATAATTTCAATAACATGTAAATAGTCATGTAAGAGGAGGTTAATATAAATGTTTAAATACTGTCTTTTCACTCCCCTCTCAGTTCATTTGGTAGTTTGATCTCTACAAATATTTTATGGGCTAATACTTTTGGATGTTTGGAAAGAAGTTCTTTAATAGATGCTCAGATACATTGAGTCCTCTGTTCAACATTATTTTCACTTCTCCAATGCACAGGCAGGGAGAGTTTGAATTATGTCTTAGTCTTGACTCTAGGGGAGAATTTTCTATCTTAATTGTTCAGATGCTTAACAGCACTTTTATTTAACCTTTTTAACTTGGAGATGCGTGTTCGCATGTTTGGTAGTTGGTGTTTGCAGCTTAATTTTCATTGCTTTTTTTTCTAGCTAATCACAAGGGTTGTGTTTGAGACTTTTTTAAATTTCAGAATATACCTTACTCGTTTAGTAAAAAGCTATCTTTTTTGGTGTTCATAAATCCTTCAGTTACCTGGAAAAATACTTTTTGCAATAAGCCTGTGATTTATTTTTAGTGCATTGTTGTGTATTGAATGTTATGGGTCACAGAGTACTGGGCTGAATGAATCAGTTTAGATATTTAAATTTAGATATTTACTCCAAATATTTAAGCTTTATGGAGTAATTATGTAATTGAGTTTTAAATTAATCACTTTCTTTGTATACCCAGATGGCTTATTTAAATGTATGATATAGTAAAACAGATTAATAAGAAGATTATCAGTTTCAGTCTTTCATTTGTATTGTATTAACTGTAGTGGGGAGAAGTGAGAAAGAGACATGTGAAGTATGTTTGGATAGTACAATTTCTGGCATGTGGACAGTGGATAAAATCAGCCAAGCTTTCTACTTACAATTATTATATATATTTTTTCTCTGGAAGAACATTCATATCACTATCAGGTGAGAAGATCTAATTCTACTATGATGTCCCTGTTGCTGAAAGGTCTGCCAGCATTTTGGGTCAGGGTGGACACATGCAAAGTTATCTCTGAGAATTTGTAGCTTCTAATACCAAGGATCCTTGGTCTGAGAGTAGGAGATGATTGGAGGAGGATAGTGGAGACACAAATCTTTGTCACACTTTAAAAAAAATCAGATTAACAATGTGACCTATAAGGCTCCAACCTAATAGTAGGGAAGCCATATTAGACTCCATTTGTTTTGCTGGCCAGAATTGGCATGATGAGTTGAGGAGCCTCCTGTGCTATAAATTTCTCTGAGTTTTATGATCGAAGGAATTGTTTAAAATTGGATCTTGTGTATAATCTCTGGAAAATGACATCAGCCAATTAACAAGTCAATAGCCAATTGAAAGAGCTCACTGTAGTGCCACCTTTTCCTCTAAATGAGCAAATCACTGGATTCCATTTCATTCTGGAAGATAGAACGTATGTATGCATTAACAGCAGAAATGTGTACAAGCACTGTACTTCACAGTGGCCTCAAATCTTGAAAGAAAGTGTTTCCAAAAGCACCTCCATTCCAATCATTTGGACAACCTTGGGCATTTACCCTCTACCTGCCAGTAATATAAAAAATGTCTTGTATCATCTATAAGTGACAGTAATCACCAATTGCAGCAGTCTACAAGACATTGCAATGTGACAGCTGAGAGGCTGAACAAAATGTTTTCAAGTCAATAAAGTTCGATAGACTAACAGAAGCAAAGATGTTTCAATGAGTGGATAAGTCCCATCCAGAAACTCAACACTATAGCACTGGAATACATGGACAACAGATGGTGCTATTTCAAAGGAACATTCTCTTGATTGATAGCTATCAACTGTACCTTTTCTTCATACCATGACTAAATTATTGATGTGTCTTGATTAAAATTGCTGCATTGTTTGGCAGTTATCATTCATTTTTTAAATTATTTCTGTAAATTGTTTTAATCCTTCAGTAAAATAGCTCTTCAGCTGCAGTTGAAAGCATCCACTTGTATGTTAAATTTCCATTTTACTTGTGTGGCCAATTGTAAATTTTGGAAATTAAAGCATCGTATTTTGTTCCATATGCACCAAAGTGTAGACTCCTGACAAAAGTTAGTTGTGACCATTGAAAGGCCAAGATTGCTGTTGTTCAGTAACATCTTTCTGTTTTATTGTACCTTCGTTCCTGCTATTTTTCTCAAATTCACTTCTGTGGATTGTGGGCATTTACTTCAACTTGCCAGAAATTAGAACATGCCTAGTCACTCTCTGCATATGAAGTGATCATCACCCACACGTATTTACGGGAGTCACTCTCTGCATATGAAGTGATCATCACCCACACTTATTTACGGGATTTTGTAATGCGATAGTTGATCAAAGTGAGGTAATTAAGATAATAGATTTTGACAGGATAGAAGCAGGAATGATGTTTCAACAAGTGAGGAGATACAAAATAAGTATCATTCTTTGAGATGGTCACCAACAGTTCAATATTGGTATTGGTTTATTATTGTCACTTGTACCGAGGTACAGTGAAAAACTTGTCTTGCATACTGATCATACAGGTCAAGTCATTACACAGTGCAGTTACCTTGATTTAGTACAGAGTGAATTGAGGAATTTAGTAACGTTAAAATGGGGAACTTTGTGGAATAGTGGAGGGAAATGATATAAATGCTTGTAAGGGGAAGCCAGATAGGTAATGTAAATGAGGGAGAAAGAATATGCTGAAGGAGTTAGGTGAAGTAGGATGGGAGAAGGTAGTGTGGAGTAAAAAAACTGGCACCGACTAGTTGGGCTAAATTTCATATTTCCTTATGACATAGGAGGAGGGCATTTGGCCCATTTGAGTCTATGCTGGCTCTCGAAACGACCCTATTCCCCCTACTAATTTTCCCTATATCCTATCATCCCCAAAACTCCATCAATTATAACACTCACTTGCACTAGAGGTAATATTTACAATGGCCATTAACCTACCAACCCATGTGTCTTTGGAATGTGGGAGGACACCGGAGCTCTTGGAGGAAACCCACATGGTCACAGAGCAAACTGGTGGTCAGGATTAAACCTGGGTCATGGAACTGAAAGACAGCAGCTCTACTAGCGGTGCCACTTAATGGTGTGTTCTGTGCTATAAATTATATGAACGTTTTACAGATTGATATGTTTATTGCTGCGATGATGAGCAGGTACTTTGGCTTCTCTATCCTCTCATACAAGGAAATCTGTTCCATTGTGATAGAAAAATAAAACCTCGTTTAGAAAAGAACATAGTTGCTGAAGAGTTTTCCATTACTTATTGCTTGATTTTTGGGTGCATTGTGTGTCTAATTCTATCAACAGTACACGGTTTAAAAAATCGAAATAGCCAATATGCCTGGTTGTCATCATTTGTCCTAGCAAACAAGGAATCAACATGTAATATTTTTTTATTTTGTTTGGATTTGGTGCAATAGCCAATGATGAAAATAACTGTGATGAAGTTAAATTGCAGGTAGCAGTTGTATATTTTTGGTGCAGTAAGTCAGAAATGCAGTAATGGGGGAGAGGAACATCGGTGTCAGAATGTCAGGGAGAGTTATTGGTAGTTTGACAATTGAATGAATTCACTAAGCTGCCTATAGGAGTCTATCAGAAAGCCTGTTGTTGGAGTTAAAGTGCTTTCTGTATAATTGCTGATAGATTGCTCCATGACCATAGCAAAGACTGAGGTATATTTGAGTGTATGTGATTTCATTGCACATTCTTGATTCAAGATGTGCTATTTTATTCTTTATTTACATTTTATTTTCAATCTCAGAATAGGTTGACTCTCCATGGTGGGAAAGCGCATTTTCATTTTGCATAGGTGAGGTACTAATGTCTTGATTTTTTTTTTGATGAGAGATGCAAGTATTTAGTACAGGTGACATTAATTATCAATTTGACATTTTCTGGATATATGGAGCCACAGCACAAGGTTTTATGCCTTGAGGCAGCTTCAATTGCCTGCAGCTACTAAACAAAGCTCACTGGCTGTGTAGTTTGGACGAAAAAAGGTCAGTTACCATAACGACATTTATTTATACCTCTTGAAAGGCAGATTTTAAAACTAGAAATGAAATCATTTTGAACTGCTGGTAAAACCATTTTTAAATGACAAACTGTCATTAATTGCCACTTTCAGTCAAGAACCAGAGCACCACAATGGGAATGCAGTCTTTGTAGTAGTGTCTCTCATATAGTTGGTTTAGTAGGAATGAGAACTGCACCATTCGGGAATTTCCTGCACTCACTTGTTATATAATCTTGGATTTAAATCCTGCTATCTTATTTTGTATATTAAAAAGATTACCCATGTGCTTGGACTTCCTCTATACCACTCCTCTTCTTTTTACACGGGCCATCTACCCTCTCCACTGTCAGTCCTGATGCAGGGTTTCGACCCGAAACATTGACAGTTCCTTTCCTCCCACACATGCTACTCGACCCACTGCGTTCCTCCAGCAAATTTGTTTGTTGCCCAGCTGTTTGTTTTCCTGAAAGTTGACATTGTAAATATTTGTGTTCCCTCCCTTTCCAAAACTGTCATCAGGTGCCTTGTTGTTAAAGATCATCTGTACCCCACTGTCTTTTCAAACTACTGCAAACAATCTCTCTTTCCTCTCAAGTCCTTGAGCTCTTGTTGGCACCAAATCCATAGACGTTTTCCTTGCAGTCATCACGACAACTTGATCCTTCTTTCTTGTCCTTGCACAAAGTCACCAGCACAGTCTCATTTTTTAAAGGAGAGTTAGTTAACATTTGGCTTGGCATCCCAACATTTTTTTTGGTTTGATCAATTTATTTGAATACACACCTATATTGATGATGTTTCTACATTAAAGGTGCTATTTAAATGCTAGTCATTATCTCCTCAGGTATAGTTCTCGTGCCTTCCCACTTAATAAATTAGTATTTGAGAATGATAAAAATCATATCTTGCCTCCACGTGATACATAGCCATGCACACTTTTCGTTGTTACCAATGGAAAATGATCAGCCATAGGAAGCTTGACCATTTTCCCCCCATGGGCATAGTGGATAAAGCCAACTATAGCAGACACCATTCTAAATTTGGCTGAGTTGAGCTAATTGATGCAGACTAAGTTCTAGTTCACTGTCTAAGCTTTTGCTGTGCATGGGGTCCCCCTGGAATTGAAACTCTGAACTGAATCTTAAAAAAAAAATCCAAGTACAGTTTTTGTTCAGTGCATGAAAGTATTTTCCATTGGTTTACTTGTTAGTTGGAACACTGTGTCCTTTTAGACAAGTTTCTGTCTTCCATTAGGAGCAAGCAGTCCAGGATGCTGGCTTCTAACAATAATCACTCAGAAATCTGAACAAAGTATGTTGCTAACAATGATTGTAGAGCAGTCAATGCTGAAATGTTCAGTATTTTGTGGTTGAGATAAGCAGGTATTTAATAGCGTACTCAATTTCATTTCTCTCAATGAAAGCATTAATCAAGTTGTGCTAAATGAGATTGTGGTGTTGACTTGGTGCAAAGAGAAATGAAGGTGTATGGGAATGATCTAGTAGTTATGTTGATAGTCTATTGATAATGCAATTGATGGACTAAATGCAAAGCTAAATGGAAGACTACATTTCATAATGAGCAAATAACTTCAAAGCTGGGAAAGAAGATGTAGGAAAGCTCAAAAATGTGAAAATATCAGAGAGCCCTGTAATATGCTCATTTTTATTCCTTGTTTTATTTTAATTTTACTTTTTAGTAGTACCAAATGTGGTTCAGCGCTAGCCTGGAGGTTTTTTCTCATTTGCCTGTTTGATAACCAGCTGTCTTTCGAATTTGGTAAGTAGGTAAACTGTCAACATGAATCTGAGAAACTCTCCCGTTAGATTTCATTTTGGCCAATCCATGTCTTTTCCTTCCTTGCCTTTTCAATAGCAGGGAATTGCTAGCATTTTAATGTGAGACTGGTGGTCTTTCTCTGTGTGACTATTACTAATTTTAGTATTCCTACATATGTTGAGTACTAACGTGAACTTCCTGGTAGTGGTATCTATTCCATACTTTACCACTGGACAGCTTATGGAATCCAGTGGTGGAGTGAAAATTTCTCACCATTTAGTGGGGAATCCACTTGAATAGCTGTCACTTAGTTATATGTGGCACAGGAGACCCATCTTCTTTTATTTGAATAGAGAGAAAGGAACAGTTTTAAGGGACTATAGTAAGGTAGAGAGTCATAGAGTCAGACAGCATAGAAACAATAACCACTCAGAATCACTCCAGTGCATCCTGTTCATGCTAACTATTGCATGCATTAATCCCATTTACCCACGTTTGGTCCATAGCCTTCTGTGCCTTGGTGAT
>JARFYF010000056.1:10921789-10933591 GCA_030265395.1 Rhina ancylostomus
GCTCATGAAGTCTGAGCCCAAGTTCCTCCAGCCTTAAGAACTTATTACAGTTATGGTCACCGTGCACCACAGCAGGGTCCACTAGCTCCCACATCATGTAGCTGCAGCACATCACCTTGCCCTCCTTAACATTGGAGTAAAAAGAATCATAGTTCCAGGTTTAAATTTGGATTGTGTGAGAGTTTTATTATTCACAGGATTCAGTTTCTTCACAATAGTCCAATGAGACTTTGTCTGATCCGAAAGATTTTCAGTGAAATTTGAGAGGTTTAGATTTGGTTTGGAAAATCCATAGTCAGCAAATGCTCAGCTTTACATGTGTTTTAGGATTAGGGTTACAGCTAGTGAGATCGAACAATATGGACATGTTGGACCAAATAGCTTGTTTTATTGTTGTGAATTCTCCCCAGTGATTAGAACTTGATTAAGTAGTTGTCTGCTCAATGTGTAACTTCCACCATGACATGATTCCAAGCTGTACAAAGTAGAAAGATGATAGGTTAGCTCACTGGTCTGTGGTATAACTTGACCTGCTAGAGATTGTCATACTCTCCTTGAGCAGTAGACTAGAAAAAGTAAACAGGAATGTTAATTCTATCCATTTTGGGAAATAATATTTGTATGAATAACAAATAACATCGATGGACCATGTGATGACTATATGATGTCACTCCTTGTCCAGGCTCATTTGTCGTGGAGGACTGCTATCATCAGCATGAAGCACCATCTTCAGCCAAAGAAGGAAAAGAAGGCTGAGCATAAAAAAATGTATAGTAAGAAAGGACAATGAAAGGGACTCCACTTGAAATCTCTGTTATGAAATTTAAAGTGGCATGACATGCTTTCTTAATTCTTGGGGTTGCTTCCTGTCTGATGAAGTAAACCTGCAGCTGGTTGATTTGCAAAATGGTCTTTTTTTATTATCTAGTTATTCATATTATGGAGTAACTATTTAACAAGTAGCAATGCTGTCAGTTAATTTGGTTTATCAGATGGCAAGTATCAGTACTGACCAGGTCACTGGAAGACCTCTCCTTCTCAGTAGTAATCGTCCATACACGTCACTGTATTTGTGCCTCATTTGGCCCGTGCCTGTAGCATCATGAATGCAGCTCTTTAGAGTTTAGAAAATGTGGAACATATTTTAGAGTATTTTAAGGACTAGTTTGAGACTTAAATAACCACCTTATTTGAATAAAGGCAGCTAAAAAGTTGATACTGTTTCTGAGGGTTACTTCTCAGAAGCTATTTCCTCACACTATTATATTTTATTAAATTTTTTGGCATTCATTTGAATGTTTGGATATCTTGCTGCTGTCATGTGGTTATGCTTAATAGACATTAACAGGACAGGGATAGAATTGATTCCAGCTGGGAAAGAACTTGCTTGTGATTAAAAGCTAGTTTATTTGGTGCAGTACACTAATGAGAATGACTTTTTTTTTGTTAAGTGTACATTTTAATGTATGGTAAAGTATTTTTTTTCCACACAATCACAATTCAAAGTGGTGCCTATCAGACATGAAAAGTTTTTCCTTCCCTCCCTGAAGGTGTCACGACTCTCAGCTTTTACCAAGAGAGCAGAAGTGAAGGGAATTGTCAGGAATTATGGAAATCTTTTTCTTTCCATTTGCACGTGCTACATTTTCCGTCCCAAGTATGCTGTCTTGCTTAAAAAATTTGGCACCTAATTCTCTTTTTATTAAACATTGTTAATTGGTTTTGGGAGAATGACTAGTTGCAATATTGCTTGAAACTTGTAGCAACTTGTTCCAGTTGCTGAATGTATTTAAAACTCTTCGTTTTCAATAATGAGCCTCACAACGTTAGATTTTCAGAATACTGCAATTTTTATAAAATTGCAAATGCTGATTATCAGGAAGTGAAATTCCACATCATTTTTTGCTTGACAATTTATGCTATATAATCTCAAACTACAGGTTTTATTACCAGAAAAATATTTATATATCCTACTATGTCTGTATTCCATTCGAGTCAAATTAATATTGTCACACGCATGAATTAATTGCAGTTTGGAATCACTTGCAGCAACATTAATACATTGGTAATTGCCTAGAACCTTGTTTTAAAAGAGAGATGATGATTGGGAGTGAGTTAAAGACTAATTTAGAGTGGTGTAGGTGATGTCAGTGAATCCCTTGGAGATTACATTTGTGATTTCTGGTGTCCTTGGAATTGACATTTAGCCATGATCCTGTTCCAGTACCAGTTGATGTGTCATGCTATGTACATGTATTTGAGACTGTACAACAGGGAGAAAGAGCAGGTCCAAATTGAATTTATGATTAGATTGAGAAAGAATCCAAAACAGACTGTGAAACATGTATTTTTAATCAAGTATTTATTAACTTGCACTGGAGCAAGAGAAAGTTAATCATTGCTTCACAAAAAAGAACAGTTTGGATTTCTGGATGATGGCACCGGGAAGAGATAAATGGACATGTGTTGAATCTCCTGCGGTTACATAGTAAAGTGCGATGAGAAAGAGTTGTTGATGAAGATGGAAGAGTTAACCAGGAGAGATGAAGGGAATGATCCTTCAAAATATTGGAATCTTGTTGAAGGTAATAGAAATTGCAAGGGTTGATCCATCGAATGCAGAGGCTGGTGAAGTGGAAAGTAGGAACCAGTAGATCTTCTTACTAAGAGATAAGAGAGGTACTACCTCTTGCGATTCAAAGGTCTGTGAAAGCAGAGGAGCGAGAAATAGATGGGATAAAGACTCAGTCAACTTTGATTGACAGGAAGCTAGGTTAAAGAAAAAGGAAGCCATCATGGAGGCTTTGTGGAAGGTCTTGTCATTGGAACAGGTATACCAAAGCCAGAGGAACAGGGAGAATGGAAGGAAGCAGGCAGGGAGGTGGTGCAGTCTCTCTTCTCTCCTGTTCCATCGGGTAGAAGACAAGGAGCCTGAGGGTATGTACCACCAGACTTAAGGACAGCTTCTGCCCCACTGTGATAAGCCTATTGAACGGTTACCTCATACGATGAGATGGACTCTGACCTCACAATCTACCTTGTTGTGACCTTGCATCTTATTGCACTGCACCTTCTCTGTAGCTGTGACACTTTACTTTGTGCTGTTATTGTTTTTCCTGTACTACCTCAATGCACTTTGTACTAACCCTATGTAACGGCACTGTGTAATGAATTGATCTGTACGATCAGTATGCAAGTCAAGTTTTTCACTGTACCTCAGTTCAAGTGACAATAATAAATGAATATTAATCCCATAAAAAGACAAGCATAGCTTAGGCCATGCAAGTTGTCACATCTATGCTTTGATTTAGAGAAAGTGACTAGAGTAAGGGGAAAAGCTGTTCAATGTGTGAGAATAAGTTCAGCCAGGTTGAATGAGTGTGTTGCTGGATGGGCACTATTTGGACCTCTATTTAAGGAAGAAGTAGAGGGCCAATGCAATCATCTGGTATGCAAAGGAGGTATAGAAGGTGTATTTCCATTGTAACAATGAGGAAATAGCAGAGGACATCAAAAGTTTCACAGATTTAAGTGGCAGGGGATTGGGCAAGGGGTTAAAGAAATAGAAAGAAGTAAATTTAGTGGGGTAAGAGCAAGTTGAAACAGTGGACTTGCTGGACAATTCTATTTGAAAATCTTGGACAGGGGTTACAAGTGGGCTATGTGGGGTTGGGAGACTATTAATCTGGGGGCTGTGGAGAGTCATGAGGAAATAACCATGGCCAGATGTTCAGTGGTGGGGTCGTGCTCCAGAGGGAGAGCAAAGAGGATTGTGAAAGCTGTCATTTGGGTTCTACAAGATAGAAATCGTTCACCAAACGATAGTAGCACCTCCTTGTCGGTGGGTTTTGATGACGTTATTGGGGTTGGTCCTTAGTGAATGGTAGGCTTCAAGTTCGAAAGGGGATAGGCAAGAAAAGTAGAAAAATCAAGATCGGTGATTTAGCAATGAATAGGTCTTAAAGGATGCTATTCTACCCTGTCATCTACATTTGCCAGGAGGGTATCATGGAATAATGATCTAGATTGGAAATTATGGCTGGCTGCACCTTTTCCTAAGCCTTAAAACACAGCATATTTTAGTGTCACAATTATGATCACTCATCAACTCATATCAGAAGGAATTGCAAATTTTGAAACACAGTAAATTCCATCTACTGAGATCCTAAAAGTTTGCTGTATCACTTTTCAAAAATTCTAGGTAACCAGAAGTGGTAGTCAGCTGAAGGTTCCTAACCTAAAATATTTCTCCTCCATCGGTGATGAATGTGTGTTTCCACCACTTTTTGCCCTAATTCAATTTTCTGCATTTCAGAGTTTTTCTATTAATAATTATTTCTGAATAAAGATATCTTAACTACAACATATGCATATCTATTTCCCTGTTGTGAGTGTAAATCTGATTTTACCTGGCTTTTAAAATAAAGAATGGATTGTTAATAGAGTTGTAATGTCATTGGAGGAATGCAGGGATACCCTGTTCTTTGCACCAAAAGGAATTGCTTGTGATTGTTGTCTCCCTATCATCATTTCATATAGAGTCCATTCCATTCAAATCTTGGTGACAGTATGGAGAAACCTGTGGGTTAATTTTCAATAAGACTAGCTTCTAATCTTGAGATTTCCAAATTGCAGAGTAATGTACGAATCACTGGGACTCCATTACAGTATCAACTCTACAAATGGGCAGGCATAATTGAACCAGCAAAGAATGACAGTTTTATACATTAGAGGTTGTTCACTCAAGCAAACCCAAATGTAGGAAGAAAATGTATGTGTTTGGGGAAAAAAATGAAAGGAAATTCAGTGCTTGTGGGTCAAGCAACAATGCTCAGGAATGGGACCTTCCCACTTTGGACCTGATGTGTAGAGCCCTGAATGTGCATCATCTCTTTCACCTAGGAAGAGTGTCAACCAGCTTTGATTTTTTTTATGATGTCTAGTACCAGATTTAAAATAGTCTTGTGGTATGAAACCTTGCCTATCTGAGCTAGATTTAGTTAGTCCCCAAAGTATTTGTGCAGGGTTATGGTATTTGCCCTCTCTTCTTTTCCTCCTCACTTTAACCTTAATTATGCAGCTGCATTTATTCTTTGGTGCAGGAGCAGTAATCCTCATAGGTTTAAGTATTATCTATTATTTAACAAGCTCCTGACATCTCTGTGAATTTTCATACGGTTGTGAATGCAGTGTATATTGCATCTGCAATAAAACAAATGCAATTTTAACGATGTTGCAGATTTTAAAAACAACCAAATTATTATTCTTAGAGGTTGCTGGTACAATATTTAATATTCTGGTCTCATTTCTCTCATCAAAAGCAGTTACCAAAGAGGACATGGTATCTATTTGGTTATGACTGTAAGTGAATAAACTGAAGCTTATGGAAAGTAGTAAAACTGAATTTGTATATTGGTGTTGGTGTGGAGGGAGCCAAGAGGGAAGTTGATAGTGGACATGACCAATTCATCCTATTAAGTTCTTGTCCCTGTGGACTTGAAACCTGACTTAAGGCTGTTTTTAAGCAGCTTGTGAGCACTATTTTTATTGCTGAAAGAAATTTCAACAAACTTGTATTTCTGAGATGTAGTATCACTGGCATGGCAGCAATTGCTGCCACATAAAGACAGTAAGTAGGCCAGACCAAATACAGGTGAGAACTTTGTTTCACTCAAGGACCTGAGGGGACCGACCATTGGAATTTTTAGTGATAAATTGGCCACGTCCATGATCGACTTCCCTCTTGGCTCCCTTCACACCAATATCATTATATAAATTCAGTTTCACTACTTTCCATAACCTTCACTTTATTCAGTTACAGTCATAAATGATAGGGTACCATGCCCTCATTGGTAACTGCTTTTGATGAAAGAAATGAGACCAGAGAACAAAATATTAGAAAAGTTCCATTTCCAACTTTTCCTAGTTGTGTTGACAGGTCATTGATCTGAAATGTTAACCACATTTCTCTTTCCACAGGTGCTGCCTGACCTGTTGATTTTCTTATTTTGGAGGATATTAGAATATTGTTTTTTCTTTATCACTCTGGAACCTAGGTTTAAATCTAGATCATATTAGAAGTGGAAAGGTCCAATACTTAGTAAAATGTGTGAAGTGTATGTGGTTTGTAGGCCTAGTTAACATCATTCCTATTGCTCAATGATGGCATCAGTTCAAACTTAGTTTAAAGATGTTCCAGCAAACTAGAGTGACATTTATAGTTATTGTGAGTCTTCATTTATGTTCATTGTTGGAAATTGGAATTTTTTAAAATAGCTACAGAGAATTACTGAGAATTTTGTAGCTGCTTGAAAGGATTGTTTTTAATACTTAATCATGACTTTATAAAATATTCTGAAATTCAGCAGGGCAAATGCAACAAAAGGTGATGTTGTCTTTCCAGAAGATGCAGACTAAAACGGGATAAGAATAAAATGTCCTCATCTTGGCTCCCAGCAGTATGATAGATCTATTTAAGGTTTGGGAATGAAGAGACAAGCCAGCATTTGATGAAAGTAGGTGCCTAAAGGTTAAATATATTGAGACAAAGTAAAAATTTCAGGAGATAACTAATTTTCATGACTTCATTTTTGAACAGGTCTAGCACACAGCACAACTAAACTCGCACTTTATTGCTTTTACCTCGTTGAAAATTGGGTCAAAAATAATACGTTTTGGGTGATGGGTCGATCATTATGAAAAGGTGTGTCTTCTTTCATAGCTCTGCACACTAGTTTCTTTAGAAATTGCACATACACTCTGTGGCTAAAGGAGTCTGGAAATATAAAGGTGGAGTTTCCATCTGTCCTCTTCCAGGAGAGTGCATCTGGGCTTGATTTTCCATGTGGAACACAAAGGGGATTTACTAAAGGGATTAGAACATGGAACATAGAACAGTACAGCACAGGGACAGGCCCTTTGGCCCATGATGTTGTGCCACACGAATTAAACCAGTAATTAAATGCCTAACTAAACTAATCCCTTCTGCCTACATAATGTCCATATTCCTCCATTTTCTGCACATTCACGTGCCTTTCTAAGAGCCTCCTGAATGTTTCTATCGTATCTGCCTCCACCACCATCTCTGGCAGCACATTCCAGGCACCGACCACTCTTAGTTTTTAAATAAAAAGTGCCCCACACATTTCTTTTGAACTTGCTCCCGCTCACCTTAAATGCATGCCCTCTAGTATTAAGACATTTCGACTCTGAGAGAAAGTTACTAGCTGTCTGCTTTATCTATGCCTCTCATAATCTTATAAACCTCTATCAGATCTCCCATCAGCACCTGCTGCTCCAGAGAAAACAATCCAAGTTTGTCCAACCTCTCCTTATAGCGCATGCCCTCTAATCCAGGCATCATCCTGGTAAACCTCTTCTGCACCCTCTCCAAAACCTCTACATTCTATCAGGGGGTGACCCGAATTGATTGCAATGCTCCAGATGCAACCTAGCTAGAGCTTTTTAAAGTTGCAACACAACTTCCCGACACTTGAACTCAGTGCCTTGACTAATAAAGGCAAGTATGCCATACACCTGCTTAACCACCCTATTAATCCGTGCAGCCACTCTCAGGGAGCTGTGGATTTGGACCCTGAGATCTTTATGTATAGCAACACTGTTGAGGGTCTTGGCATTGACAGTGTACTGTCCCTTTACATTTGATCTCCCAAAGTACAACACCTTGCATTTGGCTGGATTAAACTCCATCTGCCATTTCTCTGCTCCTATGTACAACTGATCTATATCCCACTATATCCTTTGGCGATCTTCTACACTATCCACAACCTCCAATCTTAGTATTTTCTGCAAACTTACTAACCCACCCATTTAGATTTTCATCCAGGTCATTGATATATTATCACAAACAGCAGAGGTCCCAGTCCGGATCCCTGAGGAACACCACTAGTTGTGGACCTCCAGCCAGAGTAAGTCCCATTGAGACCACTACCCTCTGACTTTTATGGGCAAGCCAATTTTGAATCCAAATGGCCAAGTCACAGTGGATCTCATGCATCTTAATCTTCTGGATGAGCATCCCATGAGGGACCTTGTCAAATGCTTTACTAAAATCCATCTTCCTAATATCCACAGCTCTACCTTCATCAATCACCTTTGTCACCTCCTCAAAAATTTCAATCAAGTTAGCAAGACACAACTTGCCCCGCACAAAACCATGCTGACTGTCCCTAATTAGGCTATGGTTTTTCAAATGCTCATAAATCCTATCCCTAAGAATCCTCTCCAGTAGCTTCCCTACCACTGACATGAGACTCACTGGTCTATAGGATTATCCCTATTTCCCTTCTTGAATAATGGAACAACATTAGATACTCACCAGTCCTCTGGGACTTCGCCTGTGGCTAGAGAGGACACGAAGATCTTGGTCAAGGCCTCAGCAATCTCATCTCTTGCCTCTCTCAATAATCTGGGGTATATCCCATCTGGCCCTTGGGACTTATCCACCTTAATGTTCTTTAAGAGACCCAACACTACCTTCCTTCCAGAACTGCATATAATATTACTAAGTACTTAGTGTAATATATACTCCAATATATACTTAATAAATGTGCAAAATGTCACTTTCTGCTATCAGTACATTCTTTCACCGAAACAGAGAGCAACTTGTGAATGAAGAATTTTGTATTTAATTGTGGAAATCCTGCTGTTACTTTCAGTGATTCCATGCTGCTCTAGGTGCCTTCAGTGCTGTTTTTAAAAAAAAACTGAAAATTTCATGTATTTTAGGATGAGATGTGAGATTCTAATAGCATGCCAAACAATAATTAAAACCTCTAGCTGTACGAAAAAGAGTTACTTTTTATATATGGATGATAATTGCCTCCCTAAATATTTCTAAAGTGAAGGATTTTTAATTTTTTTCACTTTTAATAAATCCTATTTGTGATGTTTCAGCTTCTTAACCTTAACCTTGGAAGTATATACTAATCTTTATCTCGCTTTCTGTAAAATTAGTAAATGTGAATGATAAAATTTGCTCATTTTTTCCTGCTTTGTAGGCTTTGGGAATTTTTTAATGTGTACCATGCTTGGGCAGGTTGATGACAATAGCAGTGTTCAGTTGTAGAGGTGCCCTTGAGCTAATAACCTACACTGGAAAAGGGGAAATCCATGCCAGAGATCACAGGACATTATTGGGTATTTTTCTTCAAGGTCAGGGGTAAGAGCTATCACTCTACCACTGTGAGCAAAATCTATCTATTAGTCTTCTAACTAGGCAGTTAATTAAAATCTTTGCTGTATGTCAGTCAGTCACCAAAACTCTGCATAAATTGCATTTGCTTTATATACTCAAGAATACTGTTTCTTAATAAGTCAAAGCTTTTTCACTTGCTAATTTGAGGGGTAGTTTGGGGTAAATGTGTGTGAAATTGTAAAATGCATTGTTATATGATTGGAAGAGAATATTTTGGAAAAATTGATATTAATCTACAGTGTAAGGTAATATTTTGATAGGAATTGAAGGAATTACAAAGAAAGCTACTCTCTCACTGGATTATCCTGTAAAATCGTTATTAGTAGGGTATATAACAGTGAGCTGAGTTACACATCAAAGGGTCAGACTACTAGGTTTTTCTTCTCAGCAGCCTAATTACTTCAGTAAAACAGTAGAAGTTCGTAAATGAGAGACAAGATGAATGAAATCAATTGTACCTGTGGATGAGGCATATTTAAAGGTTCTGAGTCTGATTGGAACCTTTGAGAATTGAAAAGTTCAATTTTACTTTGGACTTTCTTTTTATGTGTAAACTTAACACTCAACCTAAGAAAATAAAAAAGTTCCACTACATAAGAGAGAAGAAATTTGCATGTATCTCCTGCATTTTACAAATTTAGGACTTCCCAATCATTTTGCAATTGAAGTACTTCTATAGTGTAGTTATTGTTATTATGCAGGAATAAAAGGAATTTTGTACAACATTTTGAAAAATAAGTTTGAATGTCAGTGGTTCAGTGTTAGGTAGATTATCAAGGTGACAGTGGTGCTCAATATTTCGCGGAGGAGCCTGGTGAATTAAAGATACTATTATTCCTGACCTTGCTAGGTTGCATTTGTTTTTTCTCTTGTAAAGAGGAAATACTACTGGTGCCATGCAGTAGTTTGTTTTTCTAATAAAAATTGTGCGGTCCATTGTGACAAAATTAATCCATGGTTCAAACATGTCTCTTCCCCCTGTTTATTAAGGATTAAGTGAACTTTGGAAACAAAAAATGCCCATTAAAAAATTACATCATTTGCAATTGCAACCTAGTTTTTTTTATATGAGCCCTACAACATCTTCTACCTCCTACATTTCTTCATTAGAAGGTTCCGGCATATTGCCTCTTTCATCACATTGAAAAGGTTAGATGAAATAAATTCAAGTGCACATACAAACATGTCTGTAATCAATAATTTTTGAGGAAGTGTATATTATGTTCATTTCATTCTTTGTTAATGCATTTGCTTAATGATTTAACAATGTGCAAGTCCCACCATTTAATAAAGGAAAAGAGAATATGGAGGCAAAGTATATTCTGAGTAGCTAAAATAATTGATGGGAGGAATATCTGTTCATTCTCCTGTGTACATTACTGAGATCTAGCCTTGATGTCAAGGTTAGCCCTGATACATTTGAAAGCTTTGGGATTTGGGGCTTGCCTATGAAAGTAATTTGAGAAGTGGCTGCTTTTAAAATCTAGATTTAAAGACTAGAAAAGATCAGAAAGATTACATGCATATTCTATTGTTTTGCTGTACAATGGTTGTGGTTTTTCCCTTATCATTTTGAGGTGTATCATTGTGGTACTTCACTGTGAGAGTCTTTGGGTTTATTGCGTAGCAGCTGAGGAGCTGCCTGGTCTATATTAGTATACTTGCATTTTTTAAAAATGTTTTTGATGGTAATTTACCTTATAATTTCTACTTTATTTGTGGAAAATCATTGTTAAATGAGTTTGATGCTATTTTCAATTTGTTTTATGTTACGTGCAGATATGTTGATGATGTTATTGCACGGATTGATAGAATGTTTCCTGACATGTCCCTTCACTTATCCAGACCAAATGGATCCTCTGCAGTGCTACTGGTAAGATTTTCAGTCATGCCTTGGGGTGGGGCTTGAGCATTAAGATGCATGTAATTTTGTATTTTTGTGCATGTAATACCTAGTATTCTTTGTGTTCAGTCTTATGAAGAGGAAAGGTTTAGGCTAAATGTGAGAAATGAGGGAGAGAATGGAATGGTAAATCGAGGTGAAGACCAACAGCAAGACTTGTGGTGAAGAAGGGTGCTGATCTACTGCTTCCACCATCCTCCATTTTAATGTTGAATGGAAGTTTGAAATGTGCGGATTGCAGGATTGAATATATAGAAAGGAAAAATTTCATTTTCAACAAAATATATACTTCACAAGAAACAAATTCATGAAAGTTAGAAAACAAAAATGACAATTTATTTAGAATGTATTTTAATGGCAATTCATTTCTTTAGGGAAAGGAATATTGGTGATGTAGAAATTCGTTGCCTGATGCTGTTGTTGTCTCTAAGCACTGCTCTGCACTAGTGGAGTTTTTATTCTTAAAGTGTCAGCCATACTACCTGCCGAGGGATTTCACAAGCATCATTATGGGGGCAGTGTATATCCCTCCTAGTGCTAATGCTAAGGAGGCATTGAATGAACTGTATGATGCCATCGGTGTACAGCAGACTGCACACCCCAATGCATTTTTCATTGTACTGGGAGATTTCAACCATGCTAATCTAAAAACAGTCTTGCCAAAGTTTTACCAACACATAAA
>JARFYF010000056.1:11002752-11014181 GCA_030265395.1 Rhina ancylostomus
CTAACTGCTGCATCACTGGTTTATGCCTGTACAGGAGACTCCCACTTTATGGCTGTTCAGGTGACAGAAATCTGCCCTTATGGAATTCACAATCACTACCCAAAAATCTGAGATACAGAATAAAATATGCTCTGGCAGAATGTATGTGAAAAGAAAGTAAATAAATAAGCATACAATTTATTTTTTGCAAAATGCATTTCTTGATGCACACACAGCTGATGCAGCTTCGCTTTACAGAAAATTGCGATGTGGACCATTTTCTAGGAACATAACCCTCACTCCCCCATAACACGGAATCACCTGTATAGCTTTCTATAAGCATATTGCATTGTTAACAGCAATGTACCGTGGTGCAACTTTGAAGTGTTATCATTGAAAACATTCATGCAATCTAATTTAAGTTTCTTCATCCAATCCTTCCCATTGAAATTGACCTTGCTTTTATCGTTTTCCACTATGTTGGGCAGCCACAATTGCTGTAAATGTGGCACATTGTGTTCTTCATTTGCCCTCATCTGTAAAATCTCTCCAAAGTAGGTTTTCAGTGTGACTATGTTTTCTGTTAGCTGAACTAAAGTATTGTCAGTGAGTCTACAGCAGTATTAATTTGCACGTCGTTGCACTGGTTGCTAATCAACACTTTCACTCAAACATCTGTTTGTTTGCTGCTTGTGACACCAATCCTGTACAAGCCCAGTTCCTCATTGTCTGAATGAACTTGCAAATGATGAAGTCCTTTCTGTGGTTGTTTTGAATTGCAATTCAAACTGTATTTGTTACTTTTCTTTGACTGGGACCTGTTGTAATAGGACCTTTAATTTGGCAACTGAAACACTAGGCTCTTCTAAACTGACGATATCATGATGAACGATAAACCATTGCAACAATAACAATAAACTGAATTAGTCATACCTGTATGCTTCAGACTTGGTTTTGTATTCTGAGACTTTGTGACATTTGTCTGACCAGACTGCAATACGCCAGTCTCTTGTGGTGAACAAAATTTTCCAGCATTTTTGATGACAGACATTGATACAGACATTTTGCATATTAGTGTGTTATGAACAGCTTTGAATTTGTTCTTGCAGCAGTCAACAGCTGACCTAAAAAGACACCAAAACTACAATGTAAGGATTAGTTCTTCAACCAAACAATGTATTTACTAATGACGTCACCCTGATTCTGGCTGCTGGTCTGAAACTTACAGTTTTCAGCTGTTTCTAATGTCTTCAGATTAAAATATTCTTCCAGTTTCTATTCTTTCATGAGATTTGTCAGTATGCCATTTGCTTCTGGCCCAATCTCCGTCAGGAGTATTCCTTCTCTTATATTTCTCACCTGATTTTGGGCTCTCACAATAACTCCTCTTTCAACCTCCAGAATATTAATCGATTTTAAGAATATTTCTATTCATTAAATATATAAGCTGAATGATTTTCAGCTTATCGTGCATGTTGAGACACCTGATATAAGCGGGGCAGCCATATAGTGTCACTACAGTGTGAAAGGAAACGGTGCATGAGATAGTCCACTGAAAAATCAGTGCCACTATTATTTTGTCATAGTGGTTTTCTGTGGTGAGTACGGTGAGTACTTCTGTAATACATGTGGAAGCCTTGGACAAATCCAGAGAGTTGTAAATACAGCCCAGTCTATCATGCAAACCAGCCTCCCTTCCATTTTCTCTGTCTACACTTCCCACTGCCTCGGAAAAGCAATCAACATAATCAAAGACCTGTCCCACCCCAGTCATTCTCTCTTCTCTCCCCCTTAATTGGGAAGGTATAAAGGCTTGACAACTTGAAAGCCTGGCCCTTGCACCTTATTTGCTTACCTGCACTGCACTTTCTATCTATAACACTATGTTCTACATTCTTGTATTGTTTCTCTTTTTGTACTCCCTCAATAATGTGTCTGGATGGCATGCAAAATAAAGGTTTTCACTGTATCTTGATACATGGGACAATAATAAACCAATTACCAATTGATAATCAAACTCCATGTGAGTGATCACAAGAAAACACCGTACACCTAAAACTTGCCAAGTGGGAGTAAACAATATCCTTCAAATGTGCCAAAGAAAACTATCATCTTCATCCATTCAAATTTGCCAGGGCCCCATTTCCCACACTCCCTTTAAACTCACCGGGGCCCCATTTCCTGCACTCCCTTTAACTTCAGCGGTATCATTAGCATGTACTACTATGTAACATTTTTTTTAAGTGTTGGGTTATTAATAGGAGTAATATTAAGTGGTCTGGAAAATCTGCTAGTCGGGCACCACCAAAGTCCCAGGGTGCTGCATTATCAGTTTAACTGTGTAGCCAGAGTTAGTGCCCATCTTTACTAGGCAACACATTTGAACTGTTTGCATATTAACACTACAAGCCAGCAGATTGAAAGTTCCAGACTGTCTGGGAAATTATTACATTGGTTCAAAGCAGCCACACTATAAAGCTGATCTGTCCAATATGATGGCAATAGGAACGTGTAGACACACACATAGTGATAGAACAGCTTCAAATAGAACACCTTGATTAGCATAAGTTCACTGGTAAAAGAAACCAATTTAGCCCACTGGTCTTTGATACTAAGGTTCATATTTCAGGTCAACTAGTGATAGCTTGAGGAACAGCAATGAGACTGCAGTCGTATGCTGTGTTACCCTAGCACAGCAGTATCTTATGATACACTAGGTCACCAGAATGCCAACTAATTCTCTGCATGATTAGTACGTTCGATTCCTGCAAAGATGTTATAAATCACGGACACATTATGGACAGCCTGCTTGTACTATGAGAATGAAACATTTTTGAAAACATTGCAAATCAATATCAAAGAGCAAGTGCTCTCTGCATTAGAGTAGTCAGTATTTAACTACTCTCTTAAATTAAGCTGCTTGCGGTGGGAAACTGAGCAATCTAAATAGCTGAACACTGCAGTATTATTTATAGTGCAGTGAACTCTAATAAAATCAAATTGAGGAAAATTAGAAGGGGTTGTTGAAACACAAGGGAACAGTTGTGAGAGAAGCTGGATTAGGAGGAAGCCCATCACTGCGTTTACTGGTCATCTTTGATGTAACGATAAAGTTGCAGTTTCTATAATTTCATAGAATCAGAAATGGGCCCTTTCAACCCACCTCATCCGAGCTGATCATGATACCTATCTTGTTAATTCCATTTGCCTGCATTAGACCAATAGTCCACTACGCTGTTCCTATCCAAGTAGCTGTCCAAATGCCTTTTAAATGCTGTAATTGACAAATTGTATTTGTCTATTTAGGACAAGTCACAGATATTGAGGAGAGGGTGGGCAACCCAGCACAAACCACAAGTGGTGGCAGCCCTTGTGGGAATTAATATCATTAAGAAGGAGCAATCAGAAATGCTTAATGGCACATGAAGGCAGATTGACTGGAAATCGAAATGGATTGGCTGGACTGTTAAATCCTTAGAAGAGGGAGAGCATTTATAAAAAGAATCACAATGATAATGAGTGGATGGCTATGAATGTTAATTAAACATATCAAAAGAGGTACCAAACATACAAAGTACATTAAAGATGTTCAGTGTAATTTTACAAGTTTCTAACAATATTGTAACAAGAAATGAGTCATTAGAGGTAATTAAGAATTCCAAAACAGATTAATGAAATTAAAAATGATGAAGTCACAGAATGGTTGCAGCGTGGAAGGAGGCTGTTCAGCCTTTCAAGTGTGTACTGGCTCTATGCAAGAGCAATCTAACTAGTCCCACTCCAAGGCCCTGTAATTCTTCCCTTTCAGAAACTTGCCCAATATGAATGCTACAATTGAATCATCTCCCTTACTACCCCAGCAGTGCATTCCACACACTGACTGCTTCCTGTTATTTTTTAAAAATCTTCAGCTCATTTTTGCTTCATATACCCATCATCTTAACTCAATATCACCCAAGTTCTTAGCCCCTCCTCAGACTGAAACACCTTTTACGTCCAGAGATGTTGTTTGATCTGCTCAGTTCTTCCAGCATTTTGTTTTTTGTTCAAGACAGAGAGTCATGAGTCTGGGGAACTTACCTAGAGAGACATCCAGCATGGAAGTAAGTCTCGGCCCAATGAGCCTGTGCCAACCATTACCTACACATTTGCACTCATCCTACATTAATCCCATTTTTTTAAAATTCTCACCACATCCTCAATAGCTGTCCCCAGATCCTATCAATCAGCTGCACACAATGGGCAATTTACAGCATCCAATCGACCTACCAACCTGCAAGTCTTTAGGATGTGGGATGTAACCAGAGCACCCAGAGGAAACTCGCACAGCCACAGGGAGAATGTGCAAATACAGACAGCACTTGAGGTCAAGATTGAACTCAGATCTCTGGCACTGTGAGGCAGTGGCTCTGCTGGCTGTGCTACCATGCTCCCTTTCTTCTAAGGGTGGTGGAAACAGTCTTTGAATATCTTTAAGGCAGAAGTAGGTAGATTATAGATATCAAGTGGGTGAAAGGTTACCAATGGTAGACAAGGATGTGGAACTGAGATTACAGTCAGATCAGCCTTGATTTTACATGGTGTGGCAGGTTTGAGGGGCCACATGGCCCACACCAGTCCCTGCTATGTCCATTTACACTCTGGTCAAGTGGTGCAAGTATCATTGGGGGAGCATCAAGGAAACTGCAATCATAAAGGTACAAGTGGACGTTTAAACTCCACCCAAAATGTTGACTTGCACCATTTGCCTCTACAGATGCTGCTTGACCCACTGAGTTCTTCCAGCATTCTGCCTTTTATTCCAGATTCCAGCATCTTCAGGGTATTTTTTCCCTTACCTCTGTTTTAAGTGGGTGACCTCCACAAGAGGAAACATCCTCTCCACATTGACCCTGTCATGGCCTCTCAGGATGTTATATATTTCAATCAAGTCACCTCTCACTCTTTTAAACTCAGATCTTTTTTCAAAATAAAACCCATCTGAACTACTTCCAACACAATAACATCTTTTCTTAAATAAGGAAACCAATACTATATTCAGTACCTTAGGTGTGGTCTCACCAATGCTTACATAACTTCCCTAATTTTGCATTCCATTCCCACAGCAATAAACAATAACATTTTAATTACTCTCTCTACCTGCATGATAAATAAGCTTTTGCAAATCATGCAATGGGATACCCAGATCTTTCTGTATTTCAGAGCATTATACCTTCTCACTATTTAGATAATGATATGATTTTTCTTGTCAAAATAGATGCTTGCACATTTTCCAACACAATATTCCATTGCTCCCATCAATTTACTGTTCTGGTTTTTATTAGGCAAGGGGGTGCCAATTTAATTTCGTTGTGTTGTTGTCCTGCAGCAGTACAATGACAAGTAATGAAATCTTGAATCTCATTTGCCAGTTGTTTGTCTAGTCACTTGACCTGCCTATATTCCATTGTAGCCTCTTTATGGCTTCTTCACAATTTACATACAGCAGCAGATTTAGAACTGTACTTATGGTGTCTTTGTTCAGGTCATTTATATAAATAGTATGAAGTTGATGCCCCATCACCAGTCCTTGGGACACATCACCCATTATACTTGCCCAAGTAGAAAAAGACCTCTGTATGTCTTCTACCAGTCTTCTATCTATGCCAATATGTCACCACCTACACTGTGAGCATTTATTTCATGCAACTTATCAGTTGACTTCTGGACATTAACTATAACATATCCACCAGTTCCCCCTTATCTACAGCATATATTTCTTCAAGGAACTTGATTAAATTGGTCAAAGATTATTTCTTTTTCACAATACCATGTTGACTTTGCCTGACTTGCCTTGAATTTTTCTAAGTGCCTTGTTATAGCTATAACATGTCTTGCATTTTCCCTAAAACAATTATTAAGCTAACGGGCTTGTAGTTTCCTGCTTTCTGTTCCAACCTTCTTTTTATTTTAGGGTAAAAGGGAACCGTCCCCAAATATAGGGAAATTTGGAAAACTAAAACCAACACAGCTATTATTTCACCATCCACTTCTTTTAACACCCTTGTCAGCCCACAGCTCTAACAATTTACTCACTTCCAATTTCCTATTGATAATAATTTTCCTCCCTTCCAGTTCCTGTATAACACTTAGTTCTGGGATGTTGCTTAAATATGCTATAGTGAAAACTGGTGCAAAATACTATTTAATCCATCTGCCATCTATTCATTTTCTATTATAAATTCTCATCTCACTTTCTATAGGACAAATGTTTCTTAGGAAAGTCCTGACCCGAAACGTTGACCACCTTCTTTTCTCCATGGCTGCTGCCTGGCCTGCTGAGTTCTTCCAGCATCATGATGTTTTTCATCTAGATTCCAGCATCTGCAGTCCTTTTTTCTCCTGTTCACTTTCTTAACTCTTTTTAAATAACTACAGAAACCCTTTCTGTCTACTTTTACATTTCTAGCTAGCTTGTCTCATTCAGTAATTTTTCTATACCTGTTAATCTTTAACTCTTTTTATTCCCATCTTCTGATGGGTCCTTGATCATCAGCATGGTTCGCTGGGCCAGTGTTTCTCTGCTCTCTGATTCCGACTCTGTCTTTATATGTTTTTTTGCTCCCAGAACCATCAAAATGGGATAAATTACATAAATTACTGGTTTGGTTTACTACTATTAGTTGCTCTCCAATTTCTGCATCTGAAAGGGGAAGTTAGAAATGCTCGCAAACACCAATTATGCATTGCAATTCAATATGCCTCACTAGAAGTGGGGCCAAGAGATCATTTAAAAAGGAATTGGGTAAATATTGCAAGGAAGATATGAAATAGCTCAGGGAAAGCAGCAGGTAAATTGACAGTGTGGGAAGCTCCAGTTGGCAAACCAGCACTGGTAAAATGAGTTAAATTTGTTGAATACACTGAAGTAGGAGAAGTAGTGGTGATCAAGGAGAGCAAAAGATTGGTTGAAGAATTTAGACTGTCAATCCAATAAGGAGACAAATATGAAAATACTTGCACATGAGTTGAATTTTGTGGCTTCTTAACGTTTAGGATAGTAAAAGTAAATCAGGGAGCTGTTCCAACTTTTCTAACTATTAATGTTCAGATATTGTAATGGATAATTTAAAAAAATCTAATGTTACTAGATCTTTAGACATAACGCAAGGTGTCAGGCTTATACTGGGGTTCTGTGTTGCACTATCAGACCACACTAGAAAACGTGTGTATAGTTTTGGTTGAAGGCAGGATTAAATGTATATATGAGTGAAAAGGCTAAATCCGATCATGAAGGAAATGAAGCAGGAAGAAAAGTTAGAGAAGTGTGTTCTTTACGACCTGAAAAGAGAGAAGTTAATGGGTAACCACCAAGTTGTATAAAATATTGAATAGCAGATGAGGCATTCCTTTTGTATACTTTTAAAAGTAAATCTACATTTTTTTTCTTGTAGAAGACTGGGTAAGTGTTTAAAATTATTTGTCAGATAGGGTTATTGGTTCAAATAAAAGAGTCAATGTTTGGTTGGATGTTGCACTTCGAAGTTAAATTGCTGAAGAAGGTGATCTTTAATGGTGTGAATGTCAGTTCTCATCCAGACTTTGTATTCTTAAATTTCACTTGCACCTAACTTCTGGCATGCAGGGTCATTAACTTAACTGTTCTATAGAACCAATTTTATTTTGAGATGCTAAGCATCTATCTTCATTGCATAGTCATAAGGGTTGGACTCTGGTGGGCCTCAATCAATGCAAAGAAGCTTTGCCATACTCTGCACAAACTTAGTAAAAATGTTCATGAAATTTACACACAGAAAATTCCAGTTTGGTTACAATTTCCTTGTGCAAATTAGGATTTAAATTGTGTGGAAAAGAAGGGTTCAGAATCTCATACTAGGTCAATCTAATTTTTGTACTGATGAGCTGGAAAATATCCATTTATCAAGGAGTAAGGATTAAAGGTGAATAACACTTCTTGCGTTGCGGTTTTCCCCACACAGCTAGAACTTGCGTGAGTTACTTGCTGCTGGACTGGGATGGTGTAAGGAAATGGAAGCAGTAGTAAATTATTTTCAGTTTTGCCTGATCTCATTTCCAGCAGATTCCCGCAGGAGACTCTTCACGTCTGATTTTTGAGCCCAGCCCAGGTGACGGCCAGAGTCCAACAGACTGCACCTTAATTTCCATTTGCCCCGTTCCAAGAACAGCAATTCATCTTCAGTCAATTCAAGTGACTTAAACAAAGCCTAGTTTACATAAAGATAATTATAGGTGAAATTAATATGTTTGTACAACACTCTAGATAGAAAAAAACTGATCTTTTCCTAGGGAAGATTTATTCTCACATTTGAATAAGAACCATGATGTAAAAATCTTTCTATGAAGAATGCTAATTGTAGTACCCAGGGTGGAATGTAAACCCCAGGATAAATTTGCTAAAGCCAATTGGCCTGAAAAAAATGTCTTTCTGGAACAAATTCGGTTGCACTGAATAACATGTCTAGTGAATAAGCAGCTTTCATTGAATATATTTCCCACATTAGCTAGCATTTGTCACGGTATGTAAACTGTTCATTTGAAATGCTGCTTTAACAAGTTATACTGCTGTTAGAAATATTTCAATGATGCAGTAGACATACTGCGATGCAAGACCTCTTTGGTGAACTTGATTACTCATAAATGATTGGAAAACAAATATCTCTCCACTAGAGGACCATGTCAGCATTTTCCCAAAATGAATACATTGCAAATGTGTTAATGTAATCTGTGTGGCATGTATGATGGTACTTTTATTTAGTTTCTTCACCAGCTATTTTTACATTCCTTCGTGGGATGTGGACATCGCAGGCAGGCTGGAATTTACTTTCCATCTCTAATTGCCTTTGAAAAGACGACTGTGAGCCACTTCCTTGAACTGATGCAGTCATCAGAATGAAGACATTCCCACCATGTTGCTCATTTGGGAGTTCCACAATTCAGATCTGTGACAACAAAGAAAGGATGATGCCTTTTCTAATTAGTATCATATGTAACGTGGAGGGAACATGCATCTGGTGCCTTTCCATGTGCTTGCTTCCCTGGTCCATCTGGGTGATAGAGTGTGTGGGAAATGCATTTTGTAAATGGTATATTCTGCAGTCACAGTGCATTGGTGGTGGAAGAAGAGGAATCTTTAGCATGGGATATAGAGTGACAATCAAGCAATGTTCCTTTGTCCTAGATGTTATATGTATAATGCCCTAATCTGATTATCTGTTTACTTGAAACAAATGAGAGACTAGAAGGTGCAGTCTGCAAGAGTCTGGTGGTTTCACCTGTGGATCACAATTCAAAATCAGCCAAGATGAATTGTATAGCTATAGGTGTACCCCTTGTGAAATGGGATGGGATTTATCAATCCCGTTCCCAACAGGAATAATCTAAAACCCATATAACCACAATTTGTCACTAATTAGTATTACAATGGGAATATCTACTTAGTATAGTATTTTTGCAGTATTATTTCTAGCAAAGAAAAAAAATGAAGCAAGGAATGGTTTTTTTCTTAATCTTTGCACATCAACAAGCTACAGGATTCCCAGTTTACATACAGCAGTGATGTATAAGTACGAAGGCATGTGATGCTGTTCACCCCTTATCTCCAAGGAGCAATCACAATCTCACCATTATTCCATAAGTGAATTAATCAGGCTCCTTGAGTGAAATGAACAAGTCCTAGTTTTGTTTGAAAGCAGGTGATACTGAATTCTGTTGGGAATTGGATTGAAATCCATGGTCCCCAGCGATAAATTGGTAGATATCAAACCTGCCATGACGTGCATGTTTATGGTTCAATTGTTTCCAGATTTACTACTACTTTCTTTTCAAAAGCGGTCTTCCAAGTAAATGGAATATTTCCTAATTTAATTCAGAAATTATCTTGTTTATGTTTAATGATCCACAGTCTTTATAAATCTAATTGTTGTCTCATTTTACAGCTGGACATTTGGTCCAAGTCTAATTACCAAGTCTTTCAGAAGGTGAGTGTCCTATTATTATCTTTAAATTTTGCAATTCAATTTTGCCCCTATTCATAAGCCAATTTCAACTAGACTTTTACAATGAGGAAAATGTCTAGTTGTTCAACTGGGATGTAGTCAAAGATGCATAATTCAAGTAATTTCTTTCATCATACAATCAAAAAAAAAGGAGAAAAGATTTTAATCGTCTGCTTAATATCATTGACACCAAGAAGTAGAGACTGAAATTCCTCTAACCAACTGTCATTGAGCCCAGCTTATCAATAGGTACTGAATTTCCATTGTACTTTCATGCTAAATGACCTAAATCTGCTGAACCGAAGTAGCTGAATAGTTAATTTATTGTATCATAGAACTATAGAACAATACTTGCTGGTTAAGATTAACTTTAGAATATGGTTGTGAAGGTGCCTGATGTTTACATGAGATTATTAATGTTCCAAGTCAGTGTGTAGAATGCTGTTTGTTCTTGGCAAAGGTATTGAGTCATTACTTTCACAAGAAAAGCACAGATAAATGTATCCATTGCTGAAGTGAGGCACATAAATGACAAAGGAGAAATGATTTAGTTTTACAAAGCCCTTCAAACCAGGATGTACACAAGCCAATATTTTGTGGTCAACTTAAATGAATGTCACTCACTGTTCATTTTACTTTCTCTTGACCAAATACCTATTGGACACAGTTGTTAGAAATGCATTTAATTGTGGCTCAGTACTAAGTAAACACAACAGGCAATTACATAAGTTGGGAAAGTAATGGGAGGTCTTCAGATAGTGTTCTCCAGGCTCCTGTTCTTAATCACCATATAATGACCTTCTGAAATTAAAACACAAAATTTCAGTGCCAGATTGTTCGGCAGTAATTATTATGCCATTAAAATCTGATGCACTAAAAGGGACAAACCTTAATCATTAAAATTATGGGCAAAAGTTAAGTACCTCATTTTCTTGAGTGGAATAAAATCTAGATCTGGCTCACCACCTGCAGTCTTTGCCCATTCAAACATCTTGAAGAGAACTGATATGAGTAAAGGCTGTAGTGGGTCCTTGGGAGTATGTTGGGCTCAGTATTTTTAAGGCCCTGTTGCCTCTGCCCATCCCCAAAATATATTGACACCCTAGAAAGGGTACAAAGCTAAGGGTAAAGTTCTGCATCCTGTCAAAATGTGTGCATCAAATTCACATGTTTTACATATGTAATCATTCACATCATACATATTTAAAGAGTATCATAATTGTTGTAAGTAATTAAAATTGTATTATTAAAAGATATACCTTAAGAAAGTGTATTGGGAATTGTTACTTCCCCAGGTCAGTGAGTTAGTAACTGGGGAGTTTAATTTTAAGCTGGTCAAAAGAGCAAGGGGAAAAAATTGACTTCATGCTGAAGGGTGTTAGGATTTGGACTAAATTAAGGTGGAAGCAGAATCAACATTGGCCTTTAAGAAAA
>JARFYF010000056.1:11021221-11037858 GCA_030265395.1 Rhina ancylostomus
TATTTGAGTCAAATTGATATCACCTCATTGTAAATGAAAGAACTGCTGGTCTATTTTGTGTACTGGAAGCCTCCACCAGTGTAGTCACTTCTTGTTTTCATTCAAATGAGCAGTGCAGCTGCTAACAAAGAACTCTCAAATCATCTCAAAATCCTCTTGCTGAGCTATACTCTAGCATAAACCTGCTCTACCTGGCCACATATTCCTTTTTGTAACTATAGTTATCTTCTAAATTCCAAAAGGATAGAGACTAACTAGTTTTAAAATGTGTTGCTCTCTTTGTTCCACTGCATAATTTTTGTGCTATTCTGCTTGGAACATAGTGGATGAATACAGCCACAAAAAAGTGATTTTAATTTGGGGATGGGATGAAGAAATATTAAAATATCATTCCTGATATATCAAAGCTAAAATCTTCCCCAGCTAATTTAGTGGTGAGCTTTAAAAAGATATAAGATGTGTGTGTCCATCTGAGTCTGGTGAGAGATGGTGGGTGATGGTACTAAATCGACAGACAAATTATATTCCTGTTCTCTAATTCATTGGTACTGTGTTACAGTACCAGTGACAGGGTTAACGTTGGCATTAAATTTGAGTTATTTTAAAAGAAAATGCAATTTACTTTATGCTGTTTTTCATTTCATTGGCTCCACATTTAATAACAATCTCATCTGCAAGATTAAAACATAGTAGTTTCAGATCTTCGGAAAAGGCTCTCTTTTACCAATAGGGCCCTTAAGGGCTTTAGTGAAACTTACGTTTTCACTAGCATCTTGGTTCACAGGGATATATAAGTTATTAATGAGTTTTTCAGCTGAGTCCCGGAGATAAAACAATTAATTAAAGATAGCTTTGTAAGTAATAAACAGCCCTGAAATTTGAACCTGAATGGGATTTGCATTCTTCAGCTGTGCTGGCTCTGTTATATTGGGTCCTTGTGGAAATGATATCATATTTTTCCACTTTTCATCAATATCAACACAACACAGAACTCAGATTTTGTATATTAGTGCCTTGGTAATGCATTTGAAATCATTAAGACCAAACCCAATGAAACCTACCCTATTTGGATAAATATAGTACTGTGTTTGACACAGTTTGGGAAGTACTAAGTTTCACCGTGGACCACGGTCCCACTAAGTGAACACCAAGCCACTGTCTCCAGGATCACTGCAGATCTCGTGTCATCACATCAGGAGATGTCCCCTCCACAGCCTCCAACCTATGCCCCTCCTTGCACTGTCCACTTCTGTCTCTTACCTAAGATCCATGAACAGGACTGCCCTAAAAGGCCTCCCTGCTCTTGCCCCACTGAACTCATTTCTTCATACCTTGACTCCATCCTGCGTCCCCTTGTCTCCTCCCACTTGCATCCAGGATACTTGTCATACCCTCCACCCTTTTGATAGCTTCCACTTCCCTAATCCCTACTATCTCATTTGTACCATGGACATCCTATCTCTGTACACCTCCATTCCCCTATCAGGAAGGTCTTAGGGCTCTCCCTTTCTTTCTTGAACAAAGACCCAACCAGTTCTCCACTAACACTCTCATCCGGTTGGCAGAACTTATCCCTGCCCTCAACAACTTCGCTTTCGATTCCCCCCCCCCCAACTTCCTGAAAGTCAAAGGGGTAGCCATGGGCATTTGCTTGGTTCTAGCTCTGCCTGTCTGTTTGTTAGCTATGTGGAACAGACTTTGTTCCAAAACTATTCTGGCAATGCCCACCCCCTCCCAGTTCTCTCTCTGATACGTTGACAACTGCATTGATACTGATTCCTGCCCTCATGTGAAACTCATCAATTTCATTACCTTCCACCAACTTCTACCCTGCCCTCAAATTCACCAGGGCTATCTCTGACACTTCTCTTTTCCAGTTCTCTCTGCCTTCATCTCAGGAGACAGACTTATCAGTGCCACCTTCTAAAAACCTACCAACTCCCGCAGCTACCTTGGCTATACTTCTTCCCACTCTACCTCCTATAAGGATGCCAACCCTTTTTCTCAGTTTCTCCATCTCTGCTGCATCTCATCTCAAGATGAGGTCTTATGCTCTAGGACATCTGAACTGTCCTCCTCCTCCTACAAACGTGGATTCCCCTCTGCTGCAGTTGATGGAACCTTCGCACGAATTTCCTCCATTTCCTGCATGCCTGTTCTCAGCTCCCTCTCCTCAATCAGAACAGCAATAGAGTTCCCTTGTCCTCACCTTTCACCCACCAGCCTCCACATCCAACATATCATCTTCACCATTTCAGCCAGCTCCAACATGTCCCACCATCAGTCACACCTTTCCCTCTCTCCCTCTTTCTGCTTTTCACAGGGACCTCTCTCTCTATGACTCTCTGGCCCGCTCATCTCTACCCAACAATCCCTCCCCATCCCCTGGCACTTTCTCCCTGCTACTGTAAGAGGTATAACATCTGTCCCTTCACCTCCTCCCTCACCACCATCCAGGTACCTAAACAGCCGATCCAAGTAAGGCAAATGTTCACCTGCACCTCTTCCAAACTGGTGTACTGCATTCAGTGCTCATGATGTGGCCTCCTCGATATGGGAGAAACCAAACGCAGACTGGGCAGAGCAACTGTGCTCTATCTGCAACTGCCAATTCGAGCATCTGGTTGCATATCATTTTAACTCTTCTTCCCACTTCCACAACAACCTGTCTGTCCTCTGCCTTCTCCATTGCTATGAAGAGACCAAGTGCAAACTGGAAGAATAGCATCTCATTTTGCTTGCAACCCAATGGTATGAATATTAAATTTTCCAATTTCAGGTAACCCACAATTGGTGTTCTCTGCACCCATCCGCCTAGTTTTCTTCTCCCTTTGTTCACCTTTCCCATCCCCTCCCTTTTTCTCCACCTGCCCATCATCCCCTCCCCATCTGGTTCCAGCAATCACCTACAGCCTCTGTCCCCCATACTGTTTTCTCTTCCCACTTCCTACTGATACAGTCTCAGCCCAAAACATTGACTTACACATTTTGCCTCCATAGATGCTGCTTGACTTGCTGAGTTCTTCAGCGTTCTGTTTTTTGTTCCAGATTCCAACAACTGCAGTCTCTTTTATCATCAAGTTTCACAATACTTTATATTGTGATCACAAACCCGTTTGGAACTAGGTTTCCTCTTTTTATTTTACTGGGGAAAGCTATGCATTTTAGCATTTTGATTAAGTGGATTTCCTGTGGAGTTGATTAAACATTATATATAAAAATCAGTATTTTTGGTAATCACCTCTTTGAGTGCATATCAATCCCCACTACTTTTGTGTTGAATCAGAATAAAGTAGATCCTTTAAGCACACAGCGTTTTAGTTGTGTTCATGGAATTAATGTAGCGCAGGATAAGTCCTTCCTCTGACCTTTTATGTTGGTAATGCAGAACTCATTATGAAGGATGTGAACTAGGCAGATGTAAAAGACAGGTGTTCCAAATGGCATCTTCTGGTCAATCCTGGAACCTGTGTGACTGTTGTATTTTAATCTGTGATATTTCAAAGGTGGAGATATATAAATGAGCTTGAGTGGAACGTAATGGTGCACAAGCAGTTATTCTTGTTTTAAAATTGTTGATGTGGAGGCTTTTTCTTGAATAAAACTTGAAGTCCAGGTTACAATTGGAAAATTAAAATGCAATTGTTTTAAAAAATGCTGATCTTTTCTTTCTCTGATTATTTTTTCCAGACTTGGTTGCGAAGTTACATTAAATTATTCCAGGCTACGTGTCAGCGGTGTGGAAAATTTCTCCAGGACGGACTGCCTCCCACATGGAGGGACTTCCGCACGCTTGAGGCCTTTCACGATACTTGCAGGCAGTAATGTTTGGCTCCTGGTTCTAGTTGTTAAGGATCACATGAGGAAATAGTGATGTGTACATCACAGGATTTGAAGACATTGATTTGACATGCCTGGTTTAAGGACTTTAAACTATCTTCTGCAGAATAGAATGATTCTTCCAACACCTTTGTATTCAGGCAAATTTATTTTATTATAAAAGACCTCAAGGTGGTACGAATAGTACTACATACAGATAGGGTATGTAAATCATTAGATTTAACATTTCTAAGGGTAAATTAAAAGTTTTAAATCATGGTTTACATGTACGTTAGGGCTTTTTAAAAAAAAATACATTTCCTTTTTATTTCTTTATTCACTCCTTTATTTGAGAGAAGCGTCAAGCCATCTTACCAGTCTCCTTGGCTGTCTCAGTATAAGCACTGATCAAATCAGAAATTCATAAGGCTCTCCCATTTAAGTGCCGAGTCATTAATGTTTATAGTCATTATGTTGCCTAAGGTTATGTCCTCTTATTTTTTTCCTTTGCTGTTTGTCACAAATATTTGGATCATTTCTTGTTCTCACTTCTCACCATGAAACTCTGAAATTCATTTCACTTCTCTATTGTTTTTTCATTTCACTGACTAAATTAATTATTTTAAAAACGTGGTTCTAGAAACTGCCACATTGCCAATTATAAAACTCAGGTTAACATCTCATCCTTAACTTCGGTTTCAACACCATCCTACCCAAGATATTTGAGGGAGGGGAGGAAAAACACAGTTATATTTTTGATATTGGGAAAAATTAATGTAATTATTGTTTTCTATTTGAGAGATTATGTGTAAAGGTGTGGAAGAATATCACAGCCATCAGTATATTCACATTTCAACATGGAGTCGTGGAGTGTTCCAGGATGTGTTTCCAATCTTTACATTGTTTTTGGTGAGACAGCAAGCAGAAGGTAAACTAAATTGTCACGTCACAACATGAGTTGGCTTCCTATGAAAGGCTTCTGAGGAGATGAGATCGAGGGAAGGGTTGCAGGATATGTTTGCCAGTTATTCCTCAGGGTCAGGCAGAATAGTGATTACATTTGTCCAGTTATTCCATGTCAGTTTTAGTCCATAAACTGTTGCTTTTTCTAATGGGCCACTGAGTATTCCTGCAATTCTGACACTTGAAAATGATGGGGATTGAGGTGTAAGTATCTGGTGCTTCAGCAACATTTTCAAGAAAAATGTTACTTCAATGATTTAAACAGGTAGGCTTGTTATAAATCTAAGTTTGTTATAACCAAGATTTATTTCATGTTGAATTTGAACCTAGAAATTATTCTTCATTTTGAATGGCATTGTGAGTTTTGAATGTCAAAAATGGATTTTTTTTTAATATAATACTAAATTGAACTGATGGACTTTAATAGCTGAGTGCTTCTTTCAGAACTTGTGATAGTTGGGTGAGCATTACATGACGGGAACCAGGCTAGTATTTAGCCTCCCGTAGCAATTACATGTACAATTTCAAAAACATGGTAAATTGCCTTTTCTGACTTGTCTTGTCCTACACATGCTGGCCACTTGTGGGATGGCAATTTGTAGGTGATTATCTCAAAATAGGATATTGCAGCAGAGGTTCCTCAGGGCTGTGTCCTTGGCTTAGTCATCTTTAGTTGCTTCGATGAGCATCACTCCAAAATAAGTGAGGATGTTTTCTTATGATCGCACAATGTTCCTTTCTTTTCACAAGTCTTTGAATAATGTAACAAGATCTGAAAAAACATTCAGGCACGGGCTGACGTGGCAAGTAACATTTGGACTGCACAATGACCAACTCCAGCGAAGGAGAGTTTAACTACCTCCCCTTGAAGTTCAATGCCATTCCAATATTATCACCAAGTCTTCCACCATTAGCATTGACCAACTGGATAAACTGAAAATATTGTGGCTACAAAAGCAGTTCAGAGGTTGAATACCATGCAGTGGACGACTCATCTTCTGATTCACCAAAGTCTTTCAAGGACAGAACAAAATAGGAGTAAGGGCCTAACCAGCATTCAGTCCGATCATGGCTTTGATTTCTCTTCTGTGCCTGTTCCACATAGCCCTGTTCTTTCAAAAAAAGGCATATCAAACTCTGTTCGAATACAATGATCTAGTGGCAAAGACCCTCTGGTGTACAGAATTCCAGAGATTCGCCACTCTCTTGTGAGAAGAAATTCTTAGGCATCTCATTTTTTACATGGTGGCTTTCTTACCTTGCAACTATGTCCCTCATTCAAGACACTCCTGCTAGTGTAAAAATCTGAACATCTATATTTCAATAAAATCACTCCCTCATTATTCAAAACTCCAAAGAATACAGGTGTAACTTTATATTTGTTCATGACTGGACAATCCTCTCATCCCAGGAATCAGCTTTGCAAATCTCTTCTGGACTGTCTAAAATGCAAGTATATCCTTCCTCACATAAGGGGACCAAAACTGTACACATTACTCCACTGCAGCCTCATAAATGTCCTGCATGATTGTAACAACACTTATCTATTTTTAAACTCCAAGTCTAGCAATAAAAGTTAAAATGCTATTTGCTGCCTTAATTACTTGCTGCACCTGCCTGCTAACTTTTTATGTTTTGTACACATGACTATCTAGATCCTTTTGCACTCCATTTATTTGCTCTCTCTCTCTCCACTTAGATAATAGCCTGCTTTTTGCTTCCTCCTACTGAAGTGCATGACCCCACACTTTTCCACGTTAACCTTCATTTGCCAATTTTTTGCCATTCACTCAAACTATCTGTATCCTATGGCAGAGTCCAAATATCCTCATCTCAGCATGCCCTGCGCTCCCCCCTATTTTAGTGTCATCTTCAAACTTGAATATCTTACAATCTGTCCCTCCTCTATGTCATTAATATAAATAGTAACTAATTGAGAGCCAAGGACTGATCCTTTGGGCATTCCACCAGTTATGTCTTTCCAGTTTGTAAAAGACTGATTTATTTTGATTCCCTGTCTTCTATTTGCTATTTTGTCTTCAATCCATGTTAACACTCCCCCCGACCACCACCACCATCATCCAAAAACAGTGAGTTCTTATCTTGTGCACTTGCCTTTTATGTGGCACCTTATTGAATGCCTTCTGAAATTTCAAATACACTACATCTACAGGCCCCCTTCTATTGACTCTATTTGATATATCCTTGAAGAACTCCAAAAAATTTGTTCAACATGACTTCCCTTTCATAAAACCATGGTTTTATAAAACCATTAAAATAAAGTTTAATTGCAGTAAACTTTACTAAATGGCTAATTATGTCCTCCTTGATTTTTAACATCAGCATCTTCCCACACATATCTTATGCTAGCTGGTTTTTGTCTGGCTCCCTTCTTGAACAAAGGAGTCACATTAATGAGTAGTCCAATCCACTGGATAGTCCTGGAACTAGGTGATCTTTGAAAAGCAGCAACCAGTGGTTCTACTATTCCAACCAATAGCTGTACTATTTCTACCATCTACCAGACACGAGTGTACAGTGTATTCTCCACTTGCTAGGATGAATGCACCTCCAATAACAGTGGAGACTAAACACCATCAAGCACAAAGCAGCCTGCTTGATTGACAACTGATGCACATCCCTCTATATTTGCTTTCTCCATCACTAACTAATTGTGGCTACAGTGCATGCCATCTAAAAATGCAACTCAACAAGCCTTCAAGAGTATGTTTCAATCCTGTGACTTCTACCTAAAAGGACAAAGTCAACAAGCATCTGGGAACACCAAGACCCGCAAAATCACTTCCAATTCTACAACCAATCCTGATTTGAAAATACATCATCACTGCTTCATCTTCCCTAACCAAAATCATCTTCAAGCCAAATTCTGCTAACAGCAGGAGTGCAACAGTTCAGCAGCTGGCTCATCATTTTGTTTTCAAGGGCAATAGCGGATCAGCAGTAAATGCATTATGTGATGTTCACATACTGGCCTTGAGTTTAAACAAGGATCAAATGAGATGACCTGATGTCGTGGATAATGTCTAACAGCTTGGTAATACAGGTTCAGTGTGTTTTCCTGTTGCCCCCCATAAATAGAATATAATTTGATCTTGTTTTCTAACTTTTTCTTTAAAATTTTCCACTTGTTGTCTTCATATAATTATACAACACAGAAACAGGCCCTTTCAGCCCGTCTTGTTTGTGCCAACCGTGATGCTTATCTATTCTAATCCTATTAGTCTGCATTAGGCCTGTACCCTCAATGCCTTTTAGTCTACGTACCTATAATTGTAAGTACATTGGATTGTATCTGACTACCACCTCCTCTGGCATCTTGATCCAGATAACATTACCCTCCACATGAGAAGGTGTAGAATTATTACTGGTTTATTGCTGTTATC
This sequence comes from Rhina ancylostomus, assembly GCA_030265395.1. Classification (NCBI taxonomy): domain Eukaryota; kingdom Metazoa; phylum Chordata; class Chondrichthyes; order Rhinopristiformes; family Rhinidae; genus Rhina; species Rhina ancylostomus. The sequence continues at coordinate 11,029,408 of JARFYF010000056.1, forward strand.
AATACTTTACTATATCTCACTATTATTAATAATTTGACTATGAAAGTGAATATTACCATGTTAGTTGAGCATGGTGGCATCACATACAAAACCCAACTGTGGCATTGGCCAGCATCTGCATTGTTGATAGTATTTGCTTCTTTCCCCTTCCTATCTTAAAGGTTGCAAGTGACAGTGTTGCTTTTCCACTGAGATTAACTAACTCAGAGTAAGCCAACTAATATCTAGCTAAATTTGTACTTATTGAATGTAATATTTGGAAGTTATAGCTGGAATCTGGTTTTTCTCTGGTACAATATCCATTCCTAGTTTATATTTTAGTTTGCATTTCATAATTAGGTTGTTAATCCTTAACGTCTCTAGCGTCAGAATAAAAAAAAGTGAAGGAACACTTATTTTGATTAGGAAACATTAATACCATTCCCCTTGCTTTTATAACCGTGTTTGGCATTGGGAGTGTGTCTTTCAAAGGGAGAGGGGATTAAAATAATCCAATGGCCAGATGATAGACAATGAATAAAGACTAACTGGGTTTGTCCATTCAAGTGCTTTTCTTTTATAATTAAAAGTCCTTACATTCTTGATCTTAGATGAAATGTTTCATTTTATTAACATATTAAACACATCAATACTAGTTAGAACATACAAAGTACACTGGTTTTAGGAAATTTAGAATTCCAGATAGTAATTCCAATGACTGTATTTTACTTAATGAAAACCAGTTTACTTTATGTAAAATGGGCATTATCTGTTTGAAGAGCCACCAAGACCCCACACACTTGTCTTCAAAAACAAAAGAAAACTGTAGATGCTAGGAATCTGGAACAAATATGGAAAATGGTGGTGATAATGAAACGGGTCAGGCAGCATCAGTAGAAACAGAAACAGAGATGATGACCCTTCATTTGAAGAATTTGTATTCAACTTGTTTTATAGATAACAATCAAAATTTGCAATGATTTTCTCCGAATATAGACGCCAATAGTATAGCAGCTTCCCTTTACTAAACATTCATGTTAAGCAATTTATGCTGCTGTGATACCATTCAACACTAGTTGAGGATTGAAGTTAGTTCCAATATTAAAGAGATCAGTTTCCAATCAAAACTATATCCTTTTAATGACTCTATTCTGTGTCAATCAAAGTTGGTGCAAATTTGTAGCTATGTCGTGTATTGAGTTTAAAATGTGTACATATAGAGTAGTAAATTGCATATTACTTACTGAAATCGAGTGGTATTTGATGCACTTAAGTAAATAGAGTGATGATGACTTATTTCTATAATCTGGACAGCTGCTGTTAGGTCTGTTTCAGTCATGGTCTGTCACTTGAACTCTCAATTAATTGAATGTGAAACACTGAACTGTGATTGCATTTTCAGTCACAGTGTCGGCAAAAGCAGCTTGGCTGTCACCAGTGCTTGTGTACCACAATTAAGTTGCTATGTCTTCCCATCAGGGGCATGTACAATTATTGCAATAACATTCTTATCTCAATAATAGCACCTGTTCCATAAACTTGTAGAGGATAGAGAACAATCCAAATCTCCTCCAAGTATTTGGACTTTAAAATTACTAATTCTTCTGCATGATTAACTCAAGCAGTAATTGAAATTATCTCATCTCTCGCTCTATTCTTCCCCATAGCTTAATAATCCCTTTATGGAATGAGTCAGAAAAGGGTTAAAATCCATGGGATTTTATTATCAAACTATGACCGGAAATAAAAATTGCAATGTGGAATAATTCACAAAGGAGCATTAGAATCAATCCATTTAGCTCAGAGGTTCTCTGGATGGAGTGAGTGCAATTAAGATGATAGTCTCACAATTTAGTTTTATGATTATTACTACCTGCCTGACAATTTTTAAATGTATTAGAAAAGTGGATCGGGGGATCAGGGCTAATAAATCTGCTATAGGCAAGTTGTTCCAAAATCAACAGAACCAGTGTTATTACTTGGGAATTCTTAAACTATATACCTGGTTCCGTAGAACTGAGCAGACATTTCAGTCTTTTAGTACTGTCTCAGCACTCACCCTCTCCTGTCCATCCCTGATACATTGATGCAAGTGACCAAAATCTCCAATTCCATTGGAGCCAGCATTTGAAGGGCTAAGGTGTTGCTGTCAAACTACTTGTGAGGCTGATGGTGCATCAGTAAACCTGCAGCACTGCAACTTTAGGCTAGAGACAGATGCCAGGTTAATGCCTAAAACTTGTAACACTCTGATCCACAAGAATCTTGCTATCTGCCTTGCCATTAAAATGCTTTGACCAGCATGCTGTTGCTGTATTTACACAGTTAATATGAAATGAACATGCCACAAAAAGATGTCATTTCAAGTCTAGTAATACTTTTATAATGTGATTCTTTTCAATTAGCAGCTAATCAAACATTTAATTGTTGAAGGTTTCAAAATGCCAAATTTAAAATTAAGTGTTTAACTCTTTTCATCTTCTTTGATTCAAACCAAGATTTAAACTGATTCCCCATCTTGCAAGGAAGAAGAGTAGGGATGGTTTCTCCTTGTCTGAGACAACTTTTGTTCCAAAACTGACACCTGGAATTGGATCAGATGGTCATTATTTGTTAGCTGAGGGATCTTTCTGTGAGCTAGTTGCCTGGTGAGTTTCCTCCACCATAATAGTGACCACACTTGATGAGTACTGATAAGATTGTAAAATAAATAAGTATAATGTATGGACCATGCAGTGTAGCCTGGGTTAAAATGGGTATTTTCCATTTGCAATCTCTTTCTATGCCAGCTAACCTCTGAAAGATAGTGTCAGCTACTCAAGGGACTGTACTGTATCGTTAGTACAGAAATTTCAGCTTGCGCCAATGAAAATAAAACATCAAACACAAAGCAAATCAGCAATCTGACAACCTAGGGTAGTTCTGGCTCTGCTTAGTGTTTTGAAAGGCGTGGACCAAGCATTTGTTTCATTGAGAGAGGATGCTGACAACTAAACCCAGAGGGTAGCGTACTGGAAAGGAATCTCAGATCAAGCTGCTTCATTGTTTGTCATGTATTCCAAAAATTTCTCCAATATCGAAGGGGGAAAAGAATCAACCCTTCTTTCCTGATTGAGATTTGGATTCAAGATACATCTCCAATCGATTTTCTTGGTTGAAAAAGGTTTGAAGAAGTTATCTATAGGAGATAAAAGGGAAGAAAAGCTGAGATTTGAACATATTTGCCCTGAGCACCAACTAATTTAAATTGAGCACAATGCACCTAATTCCTTGTCTGACAGTTCTAGTGAGCTTGGAACAATCAACAAAAATCAACTTCATTTTGCCAAAGCCAATAATATGACTGTCCTCCAAGATGGAAGGAAGGTCCGAATACTTTGTCTATTGTGGTTTATTTAGATCCATGGGAATATAAAATTAATAATACAAATCTTTCCCTGTCCTGAGATCATGAGATCATGCCGCTTCCAGTAGAGTCCCATGTGTAGCATTGCAGAACTTCTTGCACCATGTGGCTGGCAATGCTTATGGAATTGCTTTAACAGCCAATGAAACTCAATGCCCAAGCTCATCAACTGTCAACGCTGGCATTGAACTTGATTATCTGTGAACATCTTTAATAACTGAGTTCTTCAAAAGTACCCAGAAATATTGAAAAGTAAAAGCGCCATTTAAAAACTAATGCTAGTTAAAAAAATTAAAACATTAAATCACTCTTGCACTCTTAAAATCATTTAGATAATTTAAACTAACAGAATTAAATCATATAACAAGTACTACTTAGTATTCTCCTGGCAGCCATTTCTTCCACTTGATTTTGGTGGGACCATTGCACTTGCATTAAGGTTAACCAGGCACAGGCATAACAAGCAGAATTCCCAGCCAGAGAGCTGTTGAAATCTAGGCATGTCAACATTACTCCAATGGACTCTGTGGGGTTTCCACCTGTATAGTGAAAGGGTGGACAGCAGAACAGAAGATGAAGCTGGCTTACACAAGCACTGGCCTTGCATTTCAGGACTTCCTCAAAGAAATGTGTGCAAGTCCCAGCAGAAGGAGAGGGATGGGGCAGAAGATCTGCTCCAATAATTCTATGATCTTTAGCAGCTGTATTCAGTGCAAGGCAGCAAGCAGCAACATTATCTGTATGTAAATCCAGTGGATGCAAAGCAGTATCACTGTTTTATACAGAATGTAAATATTTTATCCCTTAATATAGTTTAATTAAAACTAAGAATCTATGTTTATGTGTGCATGTCTATCCAGCTATATGAAAGTTCAATTCATGCCTAATATAAAGTTAAATTGTAGCCTTCCAATCTTGACTTCAGTTTACTTGTGCATTTGTGCTAGAGGGTGTAAATGGCCTGTGGAAGTCACTGGGGGTATAATCAGTTAACTTTTTAGGAAGTTGCCAGAGCACTGTGAAATAACACACATTTTGACTTTCCACTGGTGTCACTTAATCCAATAAAGGCAAGTTTATGCATGTAAAATTCTTGAAAACATATTGATGCCTAGCTCCAAGGAGGCATATTGCTCACACATTTTGATACCAATGTGCAAGACAATTTACTTGTTCCTTGTCCTTTTTGTGCATGGAGCAATCAGTGGAGAGGAACCTCTTTTCCTTGCTAAAGACCCATTAACAGTTCAACTCAGAATTTAAATATTTCAATGCAATTTCATTTGCATTTTATAGATCGACTCATTTAGAATGAACAGGTGGCTAAGTGCCCTCAAGAGAATACAACTCCTTATTTCATAAGCTTGAATTTTACTTCAGTTAGCAAGAAAAGTGTCTGGTGTATGCCTTGCCTTGAGAATAGAAGGACAAGTCTGTAGGTAAAAGCTCTCAGCCTGATTAACTATCTCCTTGCTTTCCTATGATTTTTTTTCCCTTTTTCAGGATGCATTTATTATATCAATTTCTTGCAGATTTACTCAGGGGAACAGTACTATTACATATATTACATCAATTTTTTTGTTTTGTCACGTCACTTATTAATGAAAAAGGTTAACAAATCCTTTTTTAATTAAAAGGTGAAGCAAAACAAATAAGAGTTTAATTACAAGGCTGAGATTTTCACAGAAAGAAAATTCTGTTCTCTAATTTTCCTGGTGAGATTGGGCCGAATGTAGCTGTGATGGTTTTAATTTTCTATTCCCAGTCCTGCCTGCAAACGCATGCATTTTTCATCGATGTTCACGGCTCTTTCTTCCAGTGCTGTGAATGGTATTGATTCCATGATTAAGTCATCAGCCTTCAGTAAACAGCTTCATTTTCTGCTTTGAGAGTTTCACACCCCCATCCCCATCTTTACAGGTCACGCCCCCGCCCCCCCCAATCCTTCAACTCCCTCCCAAACTACAGTCACTGGCTTTTCCTTTTTTTAAGATTTTGAAGACTGCAGCACTGTTATGGTCAGTGCTTCAGTAAGGATCATATGTGATAAGGCATATATGTTAATGCAAGGTAAAACTGCAGTAGCGAATCTTTCCCATTCTAAATGTAGCACTCCAGCTAGTGGCCATTTGGCAACTGTCAAAACATATCCAGCAAGGGAAGACAAACTTGAATGTCAGTCAAGGAGATGGCAGGTTTGTGAGTTTTAACTAATAAAGAAAACATCCATTATGTTTATGTCTGCATTACAAGCAGCTGCATTTGGAAGTAATTCACTATGTGAAGAACCCTGACATATTTGTGAGATGTGATAAAGTGCTTTATAAATCTGTCTCTTTTTTCCTTTGCACATCATTTTCCCTGTTTCCATATTTCATTGTTCAAAGTCTTGAGTTCAAACATGGAACTAAAAAGAAAAACAGCAAATGTCTAAAATCTGAAATGAGATAGAAAATACTGGGAATGCACCACCAATCTATCAGAGGAAAAGACAGGCTTTATTAGATCAGGCCCCAGACTATTTAGTATTTCTTCAATTCCGGATAGAGACCGTACATCATTTTGTTTGACATTTGCTTCATGTATGTTTCTTCCATATTTGTTGTAGGGAGAACTGAACACCACACCTGTTCTCTCGAGGTTGTGTCAGCTTGTCCATGAAGGCCAGAGAATACCATCTATCAGCTAGTTGAAGAACTTATCTTTGCCAACATGATTCACATGAAGCACTACCTCAAAACTCCACACTATTCTAAAGATTTTAGAATATCAATTCCCTGGAAATTCTTCTTCCACTTCCCAACAAATTCCCACATGTAGGCCTCCATCCTGTGGTCTCCTGAATGTCTGATGACAGTTTTTAGAATCTGAGGCAGCCTGTTAGGACTATTTTATCTGATGAGCAGAAGTAAACAACTAAACAGAACCACTTGCAATGAAAGACCAATTGAAGATAGGCATTGCACACTTATCTAATCCAAGATCTCACACCCTACACAAACCAGCTGCTGAAGGAACTGTGGCAAAGCACATCATCCTAGGTATTCAAGCCATATTAGTTTCCAATCATTCTGGAAAGCAGCCCAGGAGAGCAATGGGACCAATACAAAGCTTACAATCAAGATGTTGCTTAGACCTGTGCGCTGAAAAGCATAGAGCTCTAAAATATGATGGAAGTCATTGCATTTTTTAAATGTATTTTGTGTTCAATACAAGTATTTGTAGAGAAGATCAGAACCAAAAAAGAAGAGAGGCAGACTACAACCATAGTTTTTAAATGTGAGTATTCTGACTAACTTCACAAGGTCAGAAGAAACACCTGGACCTTTGGGCTTGCCACTGGAGAATATGGTCCCTACAAACAACCTTTAGCACCATGCATCTGTTAATTATTATTGTCACAGACATAAATAAATTAGAAAAGTATATAACATTATGTAGAATAATTTAAAGGTGAAGATTTGAACCTTTACGTAAATACTCTCAGCAGGCGTCCTTTACTAGTAATGTGAATGGCATGGTGTTTCACACTGCCTCCTCCCTCAACCTTCTCTGCTACTGAAAACTGACTCATTTTTTTTCTATTCCAATTCTGACAAAGGATCTCAGATTTGAAACGTTAACTCTGTTTCTCCTTCTATAGATGCTGTCTGACCTGCTGAGTATTTCCAGCTCTTTCTGTTTTTATTTCCGGCTTCCAGCATCCGCAGTTTACTGATTTTCATTCAGTGTTTTCAAAGTTTTGAGTCTAAGAAAAGGAGTTCATATTTCAGCAGCTTTGTGTATCTCATGATTATAAGGATAGGAGTGGTAATTTTATAATGGTAACATGCATTTCATGTTATAATTTTTTATGTTAAAACATTAGTTGGATGTTGTAAATTCTATTGATGACATGCTTCTTACTTTTAGGAGCATAAATTAATTTTTAAAAAGTTGCAGTGCTTTTCAGGGGCCAGAAATGAACATTTCTCTTTGAAAATGAAATTCCAAACTGGAAAATAACTTGTTGACTTCCAAAATGTGAAACATTTAGCATTTGTCAATTCGAGAAGAAAGAGAAACACAAGTACAATCCCCATGTTTAGGAGATCGCTTATGTCTGGCATTAAAATCAGAATTTTGGGTGTTTAAAGTCACATCATATATTTTCATTCTTTGTTCTTCCAGAAACAATATGATGTCCTCATCTTGGGGCTAATCTTAAGCCTGGGAGCGCACTGTTGAATTGATGGGGAAACTGTAATAATTCCATCTTTGAACCTTGAAGCAAGTATGGTGAGGATGTGCCCATTGCTATTTCAATCAAAAACCACCAGTTTCTGGGGTAGAGTTTTTCCAGTGCTATGCAGGATCTAGAGAACTGCATCACTGTGACTTATGGGAAGCAGTCTGAAGATAAGCTATTGATCTGTGACAGAATGAATATTTCAGTAGTGTAGGGTTGAACAGGCAAAACTAATCTTCAGTTGAGGCGCAGATAAGTCAGTGGAACTAAACGTTCTCTTAGTGCAACATCACTCAAGCAGCAATGTGTATTTTTCCCATTACCCTGCTAACCTTTATCCAAAACTCCTTCACCCAAGCAGAGAGAACACTAATGATCAGGCTAAAGGTGAAACTAATACTTCTACCCAAAAAGAATTTTTTTAGTCTTTAATATTTTTCCATAATTTCAAGAAAGTATAATATAGAAGCAGATTTTCCTACTCAAAATTCATGTACCCTAACAAATTCTATGATTAAAATGTGTAGTTAAATATCCCAAGGCAGTTCATAGAAGTCCACAGCTGTATTATAAAACAGATTTTGGTACTGAGCTACATAAGCAGAAAATATGGCAGATGACCAAAAGCTTGGTCAAGGTGAAGAGGATGAAGAGGCCTTGGTAGTTGAAGGTACAATGCCAATGGATGAGCTTAAATGTGAAGACAATCAAGAAGCCAAATTTGAAGGAGTGTAAAGGGTATTTGATTATGGAGATAAGAAGGCATGAGGGCATGGAAGAATGTTAAAAAAAATGATGACATCTTTAAAATTGAGACATTGCTTAAATGGGAGTTAAT
>JARFYF010000056.1:11135929-11146416 GCA_030265395.1 Rhina ancylostomus
CAGGGTTTTATACTAATACATTAATTTACAGTGGAGATCCAGTTTACATCCTGACAGTTTAGAAATTCTGTAGGATATGTCTAACATCTTAGAAAATTGGGTTATACACATTTAAAATTTCATCTTGTCATTGATTATTTGTATGCAGTCATTTATTGACTACAATTCTCCTGTCAGCAAGTTACTTTGAAGCTCTTTCTGTGTTGCTTTTATAATGGAGACTGAATTGTACCTGCCCAGACTTTTCAACCTTGTGTCGTATGTAATCCAAAACTAATATTATTTGAAGTCTCTTCAATATCGTAGGGCATAGTCGCTGATTTGATTTTGCAATTGACCCATTACTACTTCACAATGTAAATGTAAATACTTCTATTCCCTTTTCCTTCTTTTGATGTACGGGCCTCTTCGGTGATTTGCATTAAAGGCCACAATTGTTTCTGTTCCTGTCACTTTCCAGCTAAACATTATCCCACAGTTGTCAAAGCCTTCATGAGCTTTCTCATTTCCTTTTAGTTTTGTCAGAATTACCACATCCTTCCAAAACTCAGAGTTTCCAGTTTACTTAACTGAGAACTTCCCAATTTGTACCTCGTGATTCAGAATTGAATCTACATCCTAATTTCTCACCACTTTTTTAAATGGTTTTCTGTTCAGCCATACTGCCCCAAATTTGAATTTGTTTTAACACAGCAAAGACTGATGGGAATGCCTCGTTGTTTAATGGGACATAAAGTTCAACAGAATAACATCCCTTGATAAAATTACTACTATGGTTATTTCAGAGTTTCCCTGTTGTGATATAGAAAAAATATTGGTTGTTGGGTTAGGATTAGTTTGAGATTGTTATTGACTATTTTACGTGGTTAATCTGTTTTCTTTGTCATCCTGCATACGATTTTTTGGGGTTGTATAGAAATTGCTCAGTTCAAATACAAGATAAATTTGAGGTAACTCAGATACTTTGATAACTTTGTAGCTCCCTTTACTCATCAAGTGGCCTTTTCGCCAGTTTTCACTTCATTGGCTTTCCTGTTATGTGCAATGACTGGAGTAGTCCCTTGTGGATGCCCAATTTTACTTTTTTATATAACGTTCTCTCTCCGTGCCTCATAAATATGCTGCGTTGTGCAATACTTGTCACGTTAACTAGTTCCTTTTAATCATTTATTCTTAAAGCAAGGAAATGCTATCTAAGTTGTTGGTTCTGGTGATTGTCATGATCCTACTTGGAATTGTAAATTAATGTATGGATTGCAGTCAAAGTCAAATCAGGATTAAAACTGAGAGTTCTGATGAATGAACCTTGACCTGAAACATTAACTGTTTTTCTATTTTCACAAATGCTGCCTGGCCCAAATTTTCTTTTTTATTTTATCTTCCAGCATCTGATTTTAAGTCTGTAAAAACTTCTGTTTACACAACATTCTTTATGACCTCTGAATGCCTCTAGCATTTTATGCACAATGGATTTTTTTTTGCATTGTACTCCCTGTTTTAATGTAGGAAATGTGACAACAAAGCTTCAACAAATACAATGGTAGTCAAAAGATCTATTCAGTGTTATTGATTGAAGGTTAAGTGGCGGTCAGGACACAGGATAACTAAAATCAATACACTGGAAAAAAACAAATATTCAGCATGTTGTGCAGCATCTGTGGATGGGTCATCGACCAGAAACATTACCTTGATTTAAGTTTCCACAGATGCTATCTGACCTGCTGAGTATTTCCAGCATTTTCTTTTTTTTTAATCACAGCATAATCAACTCCCCTGTGCTTTAAAATTAGAATTTTGAATTTTCTTAATTAATTTTTGGAGATTTGAGCAGGCCAGGCCCTTGAACTTATTGGCTTGCTAGGCTAAGCCTGAGGGTATTTAATGGAACAGTACAGCATAGAAACAGGCCCTTAGGTCCACATTGTCTGTGCTGACCATGCTGCTAATGTAAAGTAATCCCATCTGCCTGCACATGGTCTATATTTCCCACCCTCCATTCTATGCCTGTTCATTGTCTGTCTAAATGCCTCTGGGCATGGTTATTGTATCTGCCTCCCCTGGCAGTGTGTTCCAGGCACCTACCACTCTCTGTGTAATGAAACAAAACTTGCCTTGACGACAGCAAGCTACCCTATCCATGCCTCTCACAATTTTGTATATTTCAGTCCCCCTCAGCCACTGATGCTCCAGAGAAAACAATCCAGGTTTGTCCAACACCTCCTTACAGCTAATGCTCTCTAATCCAGGCAACATTCCTGACAAATCTCTTCTGCACCTTCTCCAAAGCCTCTGCTTTCTGTAATCCATCAACCAGAACTGTCCACAATACTTCATCTGCGGCCTAACCAAAGTTTTATACACCTGCGGCATCACTTCCTGACTTTTATACTCAATGTCACCTTATCTGCTTGTGTTGCCACTTTCAGGGAGCTTTGGATTTGTACCCCAAGATACCTCTGTACATCAATGTTCTTAAGGGCCCTGCCATTTACCGTGTATTTTCTTCTTGCATTTGACCTCTCAAAGTGCAATATCTCATTTGTCTGGATTAAACTCCATCTGCCATTTCTCTGCCCGTATTTCCAACTGATCTATATCCTGTGGTATCCTTTGACAACCATCCTCGCTGTCGACAACTCCCGATTTTTGTGTGAAATGCAGTCTTACTAATCAGCCCACTTACATTTCCGTCCAAATCATTTGTGTGTATTGTAAACAACAGAAGTTCCAGCATTGATCCCTGTGGAACACCACTGGTCACAGACCTCCACTACTACCCTCTGTCTTCTGTGGTCAAGCCAATTTTGAATCCAATCTACCAAGTCACCGTGGATCACATGTGCCTTCATCTTTTGGATCAGCCTACTATGAAGAAACTTGTTGAATGCTTTACTAAAGTCCATGTATACAACATCCACTGCCCTACTCTCATCAATCATCCTTTCACCTTCTCAAAAAAAAACTTGATCACATTTGTAAAACATGACTTCCCCCACACAGAGCCATGCTGAGCATGACTAATAAGAACATGCTTTTCCAGTTGCAAGTAGATCCTATTACCAAGAATTTTTTCCAATAATGACCCTACCACTGATGAAAGAATCCTCAGCCTACGTTTCTGGTTTGACCCTATTGCCCTTCTTAAACAAAGAAACAATATTGGCTATTCTCCACTCCTCTGGGACCTCAACTTAATAGATCTTGATTCGCATCGCATATAGAGCAGATTGGGTAAGGCTGTCAGATTTCCTCATCCTCAGTACTGCCTGATATTTTGTGTTCACTGAAAAAAAGCAAAAGGGGCTTTGATTTGATATGTCCTTTGGAAAAATAGTACCTCAGATAGTGTAGCACTTGTTGCCCTTGTTTTTTGTTCTTACATCATTGGAGTGGGATTGAACCCACGGCTTGCTTCCTTTGAAGCATATGTGTTCTGATATAAGCTATAGCTGACATTTGATGGACTGTACTGTTCTCCAAGATCAATAGATAGTATGCTTCCTAAATGACACACACTACATGTTAAGAGGTTTCTTATATTCATAGGATTAAATTCATCTGTGACTATTTGTGTATCTGTTGTGTTATTTATCTTTTAATTATATTTTGTGTCTCACTTCAGATCATTGTGACTATGTGTTGCTGGAATCCAGTTACATTCAAAAGCATAAATTTTGTTGTTTATGAGAAAGAAAATGAAGTCCAGGTCCATCCCTTGGGAGATGGATGGTAATATCCCTAATTAGCCACACTTTAATTGTTCACATTTTCAGTTACTGAAGCAGTTTTAGTTTTTATATATTCTGTTTTGGTGCACATGTATACTAACCTTCAAGGGGGGGGGGGGATTTTCAAACTTTAAACTTAATTTTGATATATATTGTGATAAAACTAGATAAAATGACTGCCATTACTACAGTGTTTATGTATTTCCTATTCTTCTGAAGGTGTTGATTGATGAAAGGGAGTGGTTCTGCAGTTAGATTTTTTTTGGTATCACACTCGAGTAACCCTTATCTCGTAGCAAGTAAGAGCAAGCCGTTGAACTGTGTGTTTCTAGCTAAAGTCTGATCCATTTTTGCCCTATGTTTGCATGCATACTCATTAGATAGTCATGAGTTCTTTTGTGTTTTTATTCATAGCCTGTAGCAAATAAACTAATGTTAGTTCTGTTTTTCTTTTCGCACAAAAAATCATAATGATCAAAATTCAGTTTGGTGCTGCAAACTGATCTCCCCTTTGCTTTTGTGTTATGTTGATGTTACTCCCTTGTTCTTATAAACAGGACTATTGATGTACTTGCTGTCCTTGGCAGTTACTTTGAAAATTCCCATGGCAGAATTGGAGTTAAATTCATGGCCAAAAATAGATTCTGTTGCAACATTGACTTACTAGCCTGGAATGTGGAATAGTGCTCTGACTATTAAGACAAACATGTAAAAACTTCTACAGATTTTACATGGCCAATGTGAACATTTTTTCTAAATTGGATAACTGTGAAGGACACCAAATGAAAAGAGCGAGAGGGAAGAATGTAAATCAGAAGTGTTGATTAGGTAATGCTGGGGGTAATTTTCCTTTTCCTTTTGATTATCAAGAGGAAAGCAATTGTATGGAGTTATGTAGTTTTGAAGATTTTTATAATGAGATTGTATCAAGGAATATACGATCAGGCGACAAAAAGAGGGGAAGTTGCTACCGACAGACTGATCAAGGTGGATGGGGAAGATCTTTTTAGAAGGGCACAGAAAATTCTCCTTTCTGATTACCAGCTACTGCTATGTATACAGCTGAAAAGTGTGATAAATTGAGCCTGCATTTGTGGATAACTTATTAAGAAAGTATGGCAAATCTGAGTTATAGCTATACTTTGCAGTGGGAAAACATGTACACGTGTTTGTCCTGATGTAAGGGTTTGACCTGAAACATTGGCAATTCCTTTCCTCCCACAGACTCAGCTCGACCTGCTGAGTTCCTCCAGCAGATTTTGTTATAGCCATACTTCACATTTTCTTATAGGCGATAAAGACTTTGTCTTTGAACGGTGCAGTCCAGCTTGGTCAGTTGTAATAAATCTACCTTTCATCACTTCACGCTTAGCTTCTTGGCAGCCTGATGAAAAGTTGTAAGCCTCTCCCTCTGGTGACATTATCCACATCTGTCAGTGGAACATACTCTCACACCCTGGTGAACTGTTCCTCATTTTCCAGGCAACTTCATTCTGTTTGTTTATATTCACAATCCTTTGTTTACTCTGTTTGTATTTTTATGGATTTAGAGGTTTGGAAATGCTGCTTGGAGTTTGATCGACTTTACTTTGGTATTTCCTTGGGATTAGAGTGATTCTATAAATATTCCCTGTAAACTCCTTGGCTTGTTGAATATCAAAAAGTTGAACAGTTTAAAATGGTACACTGCTGCACATCCTGTGTAGGCCATGATTTCCCAGTCTTCAATAGACTATTTCTCCACAGTTCCAACTATAAATTGGAGAGATTAATTAGGGATTAAAATAAGAAAATGACCAGCACTTTCTTTGTAAATATATTGTGAGATTCTGTTTTTACAGTGATTTTTGCCAACTAAATAGTTGGTGTAATCAAGGTATTAATCATTTATAAGACAATTAGTATGTTAAATTAAAAATATTGACATGAGACTGCAGATGCTGGAATCTGGAGCAACACACAAAATGCTGGAGAAACTCACTGGTGAGTGAGTTTCAGATCCTTCATCGATGTAAGAAAGGAGAAGAACTGACAGTTGAAGGCGTGGATCTGGTGAAGGACCAAATGGAGGAGAAGTCCGTGGCAGGTCACAGAGAGCGAGGCCCGGGGCTGTGGGATAGAAAGAGAGAGAGGGCCAGAAGGTATCTGCGCTTGGTGGAGAGGGTAGCATGTAGAATATGGAGGGAGAAATGTAGGGAGAAGCAATCCATGGAATGCAAGTACTATGGATCCTTGCTGGGGCTAAACTTGGAGGCCTGGAAGCCACATGGGTCAAGATAGTGGCAGAGACTAGCAAGTCTGGGTGAGCGCGTGGTGGAAGAGGAGAGCAGCAGGAATCACAGGAAGAGCAGTGAGGGAGGGTCTTGCAGAACTCCCATTGAAGAGGAGGTAAACTTCTTCAAAGTCTGCATATTTTGAGGAGACTTCGCAGTGGAACAGTAAAATGGAGATGAGACAGCAGCTGCTGGAATCTGGAGTCACACAAAATGCAGGGGGAACTCGCAGGTCAGACAGCATCTATTGAAGGAAATGGACATTCAGTGTTTTGGGTTGAGACCCTTCATTTGGACTGATTTTAAAAATTAAAAATGTTGTTGGTTTTGTCTATAGCATTACATTCCTTTATATTCCTATTACGTTCCTGGTTGTGTTCAATTCTTTTGTAAATTCTTCCTTAAAAACATGCAAGCTTATATGAACAGCATGAATTGGTTCTATCCGTCTGTGAAAGAGTATTTAATGGGTGCATTTGTGTGGTTTCTGCTTTCTTTAACTATATAAAAAATGCCATTAATGTTTTATTTTGTGCTTTTGTTACTGTTGTATTGCTTGTAGGTACAGTACTGGGAGAGTATTGTACTAACATGCATGGTAAAGTGAACAAGTAGCCAGAAGGCATAAAAGTAGCTGAACTGGGTGGTGCCTTGAGTGACTGTTAAGCAACACTTCAGATAATGTGTGCCTCATTCTCTTTCTGTAAAAACAAAAGGTGTATTGCCAGGATTTTGCGATGATTAAACCATGCTTTTGGAGGATGTGGCATTACATATGCAACTTGTTACAAAAATTACTGGCCTGAAAGTGTTCCAATGCTGCTGTTTAAAAAGAAAATCTAGTTTTTCTAACAACTTGTTTATGAATATGATAGTTTGTTTTGGACTGTTATTGACAGTGGGGCACTCCTATGTGTTGAGCATGTTGGGTTGAGGAGTTGCAGTCTAAAGCTTTAGTTGTGGTGTTTAAATCTGCAGGAGGAGGAGGAGGGGTGAGGAAGAAACTGTCACACAGTAGGTGGGGTGGGGAGAGTGGAAATAATTCTTCTGGGATTGGTACAGGAACATGTTGGAACTTCCTTAACTTGGGAAGATTGCTAGAATCAAAATGGGAGAATTGAGACAAAGTATGTAGCCTTGATCAAGGAGTGAATTACTGCCCTAATCTGTTAATTTACTTCACCACCACCTCCCCACCCCTTTCTATTCTCTCCAAATGGAAATTTCATTTTCCATTTTGGAGTAAACTGTCATAATGTCAGAGTTTAGTGACCAGAGAGCTTCGTATGCCGTGATGACTTTGTGAAACTATTATTAACAAGTGATGGATTTATTCTTCTTGTTGGACTAATGATTTACCATGAATGGAGTTGAACTGAGATTCACTCTTATCCTCTCCCTGTATGTCAAGCTGTTTTAAGATTACTGGTGAGCATCTGCTTGCAGCATTATTTTACTTGCTTTGTAAGTACAGAGTTTGAGAATGCATGCTATGGACCCAAAAGAAGACCATTATTTGAGGAATGAAGTTTTTATTGGGAATAGCTTGATGAAAAACATATTAATGCTTTAGTACAATGCAATAAATTAATGAGGAAAGCTCCCTCCTTTTTAGAGAAATTCCACACGAGTAATTAAGAAGTCATTTTGCAGGGTAGTTGTTCAAACTGATTGTTTTTGAGATTTGTTTGAGATGGATAGGTATCCCGGTATTGACAAAATAATAGAATTACAATATAATGTTTGCTTCTATGTTGATCTCGTATAGACTTGGTGAATTTCTTTGCCATCATTCATTAGACAGCTAACAGAATATTTTGGAGGCATGAGACTGCAATGCTGGAATCTAGAGGAAAAAAGTGCTTGGAAGATTGAGAATTAAGCATCATCTGTGGAGGCAAAAGGATGGTTGACACTTTGGTTTGAGACCCTGCCTCAACACAGTGTAGAGAAAAGATATCTGATAAAAGTGAGAGAGAAGTGTGAGACAGAGGCTGTTAGGTAATGGGTGGAATAAGATAAGGGAGGGTTGGTGGGCAGATAAAACGAGCTGGGGGAGAAGATGGGAAAGGTAGAAGAAACCCAGGTAGATGGATATTTTGGCAGATGGAACCAGGTGATGAGTCCAGGTAACGGGGTGGGCAGGGATAGAAAAGGTGAACGAAACGAGAGAGATGCTGGGTTAGACTGGCAGGAGTGCAAGAGGAACTCTTGAGCAAGACTGCTGCACATGTACACAAAATCCATGCAGTTGTTTATGAGGCTATCTGCCTTCACTGTTACTGAGCAAATTAGGCAGCAACTTGATGTGCCCTTGTAAGCAATTGGTGAATATTTAAGGAAGTGGTACTTAGAAAATGGTAATTGGGTTAGGCAGAATCAACAATGATTTAAGAAAAGGAAATTGTATTTGACAAATATGTTAGTTTTTGAGTAACAAGCAGAATAAATGAAGGTAAACCAGTGGATATGGTGTATTTGGACTTTCAGAAGAGGCTATTAAACAAAACTTATGGAATTGGGAGAGTTCTATATACTCTTCAGCGTGGATTGAGGACCACTTAATAGGTAAAAAGCACTGACAATGAATAGGTGATTTTCAATTTGGGTGGCTGTGATGTATGCAGTCTTACAAGGATCAGTTCTAGGGCTCTACTACTCAAGTGTCTATATCAGTGATTTGCATGAGAGGATCAAGTGAACATATATCCAGGTTTGCTGAGGGTTCTAAGCTGGGTGGTAGTGTGGTTTGGAAGGAGGATGCAGAGCATCATCAAGGGGGATTACAGATAGGTTAAGCAAATGGACAATGGTGTGGCAGAGGTAATGTGGAATAATTAAAGGTTATTCTCTTTGGTAGAAAAGGTAGAGAATCTTTAAATGCAAGAGATTGAAAGTGTTTGTGTTCAGAGGGATCTGGTTGTCCTTACGCACAAATCGCTATTAACGAGATTGATTCCTGGGGTAGATGGCTACTCCTGTAAGTTGAGATGAAGTAGATCAGACCTATGCATTCCGGAATTTAGCAGAATTAGAGGTGATCTTGAGATATACAAAATTCATAACAAAGCTAAACAGGTGGATACTGGAATGATGTTTTCCCCTGCTTGGGTTTCTAGAGTCAGTAGTCATGGTCTCAAAATAAGTGATCAACTATTTTGGGCTAGTGATGAGAGACACCACTGCTTGGCTTGCATATGCAGGTCCCAGGTCACCTGTTTATTTCCAATTAGCATACACCACAATTTAAAGGCCCACAATTTTTTTGGACAATTGTAATAAGAATGAGTGCCATTCACTTGTTGTTAATAAATTCCACACCAATATTCATGTGATTGCACTTGCCTTCAGGTTTTTATAGTTGACTATTTTCAGAAAAAAATATTTACTCCAATTTTGAATGTTTCTGCATCTCAAATAATGAGAGACTAAAATTCTGAGAGCTATTACAACTGGCAAAATCTCTATTTTTGCTGACTGTCAAGAACCATTGGAGGAACGTCAGGGGAAGGGGTTTCCTTTGTGTCACCAGAGGCCCTGTTCCTGCATGGGCCACACTTCTGAGCTCCAGAATGTTCAGTTTCATCAAAATTGATCCTAGCATGTGGGCTAGTCCATGCCTGCAGTGGTGCTGGAGGGTGTGGGGGCTGGGGAGGGGAGAAACAATGGAGACTGTGTGATTGGGAGTGTAACATCTGATATATTATGTTCAGGATCATTGTCTTTTCTTGGATAAAGTTACTGAATTTTGCCATGCATGTGCAAGTGCAGAAATTTTATTGCACTGCAATTTTTTTTAAAAAATCCATACAAGTATTAATTCTTGGCTAAATTATGGAATGCATGCAAAGGGGTGCAAAGCAGCAATTCATTGTATGATTTTTGAGTAGTGTATTTGAACATGTAAATGAAAGTGTAGAAATTTGTGGATAAAAGCTGAATGTGGGATTGTGGTTTTGTTACTTCCTGCCTCATGCTGTTCCTTTTTGTGCTTGACTTTCAAAATGCTTCCCTTGGTGCACCACAGTTCATTGCTTCGGTCCAAGGGCATGATTTGGTTTGCATGATTTACCTTGGAAATGGACAAGGGTTAGGTTGAGTAGGCAGTTGGCAAGCCTTGGGAGTGGTGGAGATGGAAGTCAGAAACTCTTGGGTTGGAGTGAGTTGTGTGATCTGCCCCATTGCAGAAGTCTGATATTGCAGAATCCATATTATTGCACCTTGGCTAGGGTTGGAAATATCATACCATATTTTCAGGCAGCAAACTCCCATAAATGGTCACTGTTGTCATCTTTTAAGTGTGAATTAACAACAGGTCCAGTTTAAGGACCTGTTGTTAATTTGCATTTAAAAGACGACAACAGTGCCTCAATCTCCGTCAGCTTGGATTATACCCTTGCATCTCTTGAGTGACCTAGCATCATTCTTCTGACTTGGGAGATGAATTACTCCCCACATAGCTATTCTTTTCCTCTTTTTGTGCAGT
>JARFYF010000056.1:11236624-11250034 GCA_030265395.1 Rhina ancylostomus
GAAGAATTGCTTCAATGATTAATTTAGATTGATGGTTTGGTCAAACAACAGAACTACCTTAAGGTTTAGTGTTGGCAATAAAATCACATTGGGATCTTCTCTGCAATGGGTAAATGCAATGAAATGTGTGGGATACCCAGGAATTGCATGTAACACGTGGAACAGTGATTACATTGATACTATCTTTAATCAGGAGAGGTTTAGTGCTATGGATGTGATGAAGTTTGGATTAGAGGTACTAAAGCTTGGTATTGATTAGTTGGCTACAGCATCTTTAAAGATCATGGAGGAAAAGAGCACACATTGGACAAATGACCACAAAACTAAAAACAAAAGGACTGCTTGGATGCTTTAGTTTCATAATTTATAATGGGCACAGGAGTTTTTATAAAAATATTGCATGCTTGGGTCATTTTCTTCAGGGTGTGCACTTGGAACTTTCTTCTGTAATAAAAGTACATTTATGGATGCTGAAGGAAAGGCTATCTACAGTGGCTAAAAATTGAAATTAAAATGGCAGATTTGCTGTGGCTTATTTATTATGTGAACTTTAAGCAATTGAGGAGTTGAAGGTATACCACAAGGATGATGGATCTGGTGCTGTTTGGATTTAGTAATTCAAGGTTTGGAAAATACATTCTTGTTAATTTATACATAATATTTGGATTAAAATGGACAGATACCATATGCATTTATTTTAATTTAGAACTAAACGCAAAAAAGAATTAAAGTATGCTGATATTCAATGTAGAAAAATGATGTGGAAATGTGCTGGTACAGCTGAATTTTGAAAGATCTGCTGCTCACCAGATCTAATTATAAAAATATAGGGTGTGTACATCCTCTATTTTTTACATCATAACTACAAAAAGTTGCCAGTGGGTTTTGGTCCTTAATGGACTATATGGCTAAATTCTAATCCCACATTTGGGGAGGGCACACAGGTTTTTGTAATTTGCATTATAGGAGAGCAGGGACATCAGATGCATAAATTGGTGATTTTCACATTGACATCATGACATTTTTAAGTCAGTATGGTTCAATAACTGAAGGAACATTTAATTGTCATCCTTTAACCCCCAAGCAACTTCTGTAGATTTAAATGTATAGAACATACAGTTAGTTTATGGCAATGAGATTGGAATGTGATCACATTCAACAGTGCCTAGCTCTCAATGGGGAAGTTTCTCTCAGCTATTAGCTGGACATTAGCAGTCTAAAGCTAATTCATTCATTATAGCTTAATTGTTCACAACTATTGTAGGTCTATTTACATAGCATCTTTAATAAGTTAGATATCGCAGGGTACTTGAGCAAAATCAAATAAAATTTGACACCAGGCTAAGTTGGGAGTTTTAATGACTGTGAAAGTATGGCCATTGACATCACTATTGATATGTAGACTTTCATGTTGATTCACAAGATTGAACACTAAGTAAAGCAAGGTTGTACAAGTACATTTCTCAATTTCCTTC
Source organism: Rhina ancylostomus (assembly GCA_030265395.1). Classification (NCBI taxonomy): domain Eukaryota; kingdom Metazoa; phylum Chordata; class Chondrichthyes; order Rhinopristiformes; family Rhinidae; genus Rhina; species Rhina ancylostomus. The sequence continues at coordinate 11,238,100 of JARFYF010000056.1, forward strand.
CCATGCTTTATGACAAATTTCAATTGGGTCTGCTAATATGTCCTTCTGTTATGCAGGTTGTAGGGAAATGGATCTCCAGCTATGTTCATGTTTTGCAACAATATAAACATTATAAAACTATGAAATTCTCCATTTAGTAGCTATTTTTAATTTTTCTCACTTAAAATTAAATGGTTCTCCTTCAAGATGTAACAGTGGCTTGCAGGTAGGAAACAATGGATAAACAGAACTTATCCATTTAAGCAATGCTGAAGGATATGAGGTGTTATTGATATTTGGGGACCCAATTATCCTAAATCAATTCAAATGCCACGTTGAATGATAGACAAAACACTTTCATCTGCAGACTTGAATCATTGTGGTGATCTTCATGTAATGTGGAGAAGATGACTAAAACATTGTCAGAAAAATAATATTAATTTGATAGATTTGTGGAACATAAACTCAAAAGATCAAAGAATAAATAGGTGACATTTTGTATATTTTATACATGTGTGCGTGTAGAATAGTTTATGGCCTTGCTGCTGCTACTACTGCTACTTCCTACCATAACTGCTTCCCGTATTTACTTTGCCAAGTGGTCATAAATTGAGGATGTTTCAACAGTATTAGTAGCTGATCTTGCTCAGTTTTGTTACACAAGTAGGATTAACAGGCTAGGCAGGTTGAAGCTCAAACATGAGGGCCATACTGTTGAGCTATGCATCAAATAAACTTGTATTTCTTTTAATTCTATTCAGTATCAAAAAGAAACCAAGACTCCTCAATTTTCAGAAGGGAATTCTTGCATTGAAGGGAGATGGGGTTTTATTTTTGGTACATACCTAATTCTAATATTATTGAAGATCATTGCCATCCATTATGAGTACAGTTTAACTTGCTTCCAGTTTGAGGTAAATTAATTTGTGTGGATATGATTGACTGCAGACTGAAGCAGCTGATTGTCCACACATAGTTGTGTTCTTCAGAAAGTTTTGGAAAGAGATCATATATAAGGAATTTTGTTTGAAAAGTGTTTCATCAGAGTTAATGATAATGAGATATTAGGATTATGCTGGTTTAAAAAGTTGTATTTAAAAATCTTATTTATCAACACAGGACTGCTGTTCACCTGCCACTTTGCTTTCATAGATTTCACAATTCTTAGTTCATTTACAAATGTTGTCAAGAGTTTTCTGGTTCTGTCCAATAATTATATTTGTAATGTGGTGAGTATTAGATGATTTTTTAAAAAATAAATTAGCTTTTTAAATTTTCATCACATGTTTACAGATCTTTGGTCCAAAGATACCCAAAGCTGTATTGTGATCTGCATTTCTGAAACCATTTTGGTCAGTTTCAGCATCACAGAAATTGTATGTGATCAAATGGTTTTTAATTGCTTTGCAAAGTTCTCACCTGAGCAAACATCTGAGCAAATCCTTCACAGTAATTAAACATGTCTTTTGCTTTAGTGTCTCCAAGCAAAATAAGTGTAAGTGATGTTTGTACAAATAAGCCAATGTTCTGTCCAACATTCAGTATCATATTTATTTGATGGCCTTGACCAAGTGTGCTGTCTTTTATTACTGACCAAGACAGATTTAATCAAACGCCAGTGAATAAATTCAGTTAACCACCAGAAGAGCCCCAAACTGTCAGTTTATCTACTGGGACCACTGACTAAGAGAATAAATGCATATAAAGCCATTCGTCAGGTTCAGGACTATGTTACATTATTCATTTATTTCTTAAATTCACAAAATAAGAAATAAATTCACAAAATAAGAAATAATCTAATTGACTTCAATTTATTTTCAGTGGTTTCTGTTCTCTTGTTGGTCTGTGCAAGTTCTTTCTCATTGAGTAGAATGACTTCCTGCCCAATCCTATAAAATTATTGTTAGCTTGGGATCAGCCACACTGTTCAGCTGTAGCTAGCTAAGTAACATTGGTAGAGCTTTAACATAGTGTTAATATTTATGGCTATTAGGATTCTTTTTTTGGCTTCATCACCATTGGTGCCAATTTCCACCTGGCTCTCTTATTTACAGTCCATGTCTGATTCTTCTTTCTCAACTCACTGTCTCAATACCAAGTGATAGGTTAGCAGTCTATATCCATTACAAGCTCAAGGATGCTCACAGTTACCTTGACGGTGGCTCCTTCCACCCCATTTCTTGTAAGAAATGCAATCCATTCTCCCAGCTTCTACAACTCCATCGAATGTTTTTGGATGAAACTTTGCATACTAGGGCTGAAGTTTTTCTTTTTCCTTGACCATGGCTTCTACTCCAGGATGATTGATATGGACCATAGCTCCATGTCCTGCACTTCTGCCTTCACTTTCTTCTCCTTTCACCCAGAGCATGGATAGGGTTCCCTTTCAATACACACAAAATGCTGGAGGAACTCAGCAGGTCAGGTAGGCAGCATAGGGTTCCCTTTATCCTCCCTATACACCTCACCAACCTTCACATTCAAAGGATTATAGTCTTTAATTACCGTCACCTTCAATATGATGCCACCACCAGTACATCTTCCTCTTTCCTCTCTTTTGTATTGAGGACTCCCTGGTTCACTCTCCTACCTTCTCCAATCCACGGCATCTTCCCTTCTTTCCACCTAGGCACCCAAATACTACTCGCAGTGTAACAGAAATTAATTAGTTCTAATTCCAGTTTTCTGTGTTAAAACAAAACTGGAGGAGCACAGCAGATCAAGCAACATCTGTGGAGGCAACGGGATGACCAGTGTTTTGGGATGTGACCCTGCATTCAGACTTGAGCAGTTTTTTTGCTCCAGATGCCAGCAATTTGCAGTCTCTTGTGTTTTCAATTTGGGGTATTGCATTGGTGCTTTCATTGTGGCCTCCTCTACATTGGAGAAGCCAAATGCTAATTGGGTTTTGCAGAACACCCCCATGCAGTCCACAGGGGATCCTGCGCTGGAAGCTCAGAATCACCTGTTGCTTTGATCCTCCCTCCCACTCCCACTGTTCCAAAAAAGCCCAACGTAACTTCAAACACCATGTCATGTTATAACCCCTAGATCTCGACAATGAATGCAACAATTTCAGATATCCAGGCTTTCTGGTTTCTGTCAGAACTGATCAGTTCTGTTAAAAGGACTTCAAACTGCAATGTTAACTTAATTTTTCTTTCTCCACAGATGCTGCCTGACCTGCTGGTTATTTCCAGTAATGGCATTGTTTTGTATCTCAGAGCTCCAGCTTTTTTTCCCTCTTCACTCCATCCTCATTCATCTTCTTTTTAGATCTTCTCCCGACAGATTAGCTGTGACTTACAAACCTTCACCATCTTTTCAGCCAGTGCCACGATGCCTTGTATCACCCAGTCTCTTGATCACCACACTGGCACATCTGCAACTTCAAACATGTTTGGTTTCTAACTTTTGATGAAAAATGATCAACCTGAAATGTTAACTTTTTTCCTCTTCACAGAAACTGATCTGAATATTTTCTATTTTTATTTCATTGGTACAGTAATCTGCAAGATTGTCTCCCCTGGGTGCATGCAGGCTTTCTATTGGAAACTGATGTTTTTGAGTTTGAAAGTTTCCTCATGGATCCTCACCAGAAATTTGAGTGATTAGCATTTTTAATGAGCACACTAAGCACTGTGTTTGAATAATGTGATTTGAAATGACCGTGATTACTTGTGTTTCACACTTGTCTGAAACTGAATCAGCAGGCTTGCTACTTGATTGTTTGCTCTGTATAAACTTGGCATCTGAACAAACAATGTAGTCTAAATTTTGCTATTAACTGAGGAAAATTCAGTCCAGTGTATCTGAGGAATTAATTATTGACGAGAAGTAATGTAGTCAGAAAGGCCAAGTACATTGGAGGGGAGGGGGTGGGGTGGGAGGGCTTTAATACTCAAAATGCTTTTTGATGACTTGCTTAGTGGATTTGCCTGAATTTTATATGACCTATGATCCTCTCCTTTTTCTCTTCTTTCTCTCTCCTCAGTTCAAATCGGTTTTTAGATCCTATTCGCAGGACTTTGTTCCTCACCATCATACCTCTGCATCTCCTTCTCTTTGCACTATCTCCTCCCACTTTCCAGTTGTGCACCAATCGAGGAGCTCCGATCTAACCTTGCCAGGCTCAGCTAGCATAGTGAAAGCTACGGAACTGCTGGACTGCTCTCATGACAATGCAAAGCCTGTTCCTGTCTGCCTCCCTCCTGAATCTGCTTTTCCCACCTCTCTCCAAACTACTTCGGTGAGAATTGCTTATGAATACTTCAGTGCTTTTCGAAACCTGCACTCTTAAATAAAACATCCTAAATCTGCAAATGGCATAGAAGAACTTGGTTGATATCTTTATATTTGTTCTCCAACTTAAAACTAAATAAATCAGCACTCTACATTAAAAGCAGCATGTTCAGTTCAAATGAAGATCTAAACCAGTGAAAGTATTTATTTTGGAAAAGGGTGGTTTCAAAATGTAACTTGGTGTTTATAACCAAATGGTCTACTAGTAAGAAATGCAGCTTCAATGCTAATGATCTTTTTTTAATGGCTATTTCATAACATTATACATCACTTGAGCAAACTTGTCAGGTGAGGCACTAGTCGCTGAGGCAAATATCACTTGCTTCATGCAAGCAAACTGCTTAAGCAATCAGTTTCCAACCACTACTGATTTTTACTTATTTGCCACACTAAGCATTCTTCTGTTCCACACTTGTTATGTGTGGTGCACTGAATCCTAAATATGAAAAGATGTGAATTATAATTATTTGGGATTGTGATCAGTAAGAGTGTACTAATGAGACAAAGTAGAACTCCCTTTCTGAACTAATGGTATAGAAAATGTGTACATAGATTGAGGAAGAGTAATGAGAGAAAAATGAAATTAAGGATAAGGAGATGTGTCAGGGTTGCTATATTCTGTGTAAAACTACAGTCAAGTAACTAGAAACAAGAGTTGCAATGGAGGGTAATATTGCAGCTTAATAGCTTGGTTTAGACTGGTGCAAGACAATGAACTAAATAAACCTGGCTCCAGAACTCCCTAGTGGCAGGGTATGGTTTGAATTATCCTGGTGATCTCTGAGCCATCTTGTTTCATATAAATTATTCAGATACGGGTGTGAGAGAAATTAGATTCATTTGTTGATACACTTGGGTATTGCATTCTAACAGTAATGTACTTGATCCAAGGGAAAGAAACTTTTGCTTGGTCTTGAATCTGTGAAACAAGTGCAGTATCAATATGGATATCAAGAAGTGAAACAAAGCTTTGATTATATTGGCGGCTCTATTTAAATGCGAATTACCAAAGCACTAAAAAGAAGTTTTATAAACAGCAGGAAATTTAGGGCAGGTGACCAAAGACTTTGTTCACGTGTTAAGTTTTAGGGAGGGTCTAGGGGAAAGAAAGTCATAATTTATCAGGACAGCTGAAAGCATGGTGGAGAGTAATGGAGGAATTAAATACAAAATTGTCGGAGCAAAGATCTAGAAGGCTGCCAGGGCTATTACAGAGATCAGTGGAGTTAGGAAGGGAGTGGAGTGGTGGACTGAACTTAAAATCAGGGCATTGTCAATGGGAGCGAGTGTGGGTCAGAAGTGAAGGCACAAGGAGGTGAACAAAACTGAGAAAGAACAATTTATCTTGGAACACTGATATGAGTTTTATATGAGCACGAGTTTTATGAGCACAAGTTTTTGTGTAAAAATATTTGAAAGTTACAGCAGAGATAAGCTGAGGACAGTGCCAATTAATATTAAAGAGGAGCACTAAGTAGTTTTCGTGATGGAGTGGATGTGAATGGAAATGACTAGCAAACAGTTCAGCTTCAGATCATTTCTTGATGAGAGGAGTAAACCCTGTACCAATTGCTAATTTTTCAACAAAGCTCGGAGGTCAGTAGTACCTCTCTCCTAGATGTTGGTAGCAAGAACACCAGGAGGAAGTAGTTTCTCACTATTGATATCTGTTCAGCCTTTTGTATTTAGTAAGTGCGGATTGTGTGCAATTCAGACGTCTTCATATTGGAAAAGAGCTGAAAAGCATGGTTCATTTCTTGCACTGAAGTTTTTAACCACCATTAGAGTGTATTGGGTAATTGTACATGTGTAACTCCAGCCCCTTGGATTGTTCAGAAATGTTCTAAATGTTCCATTGCTTGGATCAGTTAAATTTGACCTTTCACTACAGGAGTGCTGATTGAAGGTTTAACCAATGTGTTTCTTTTAAAGAAATGTAACAGCTGGCTATAGATTTGCGGCCAATAATCCTCATAAGCAGTTTTGAGTTTTTTCCTTTTGTGGATTTATTTTTAATAGATATCTCTTCTAAGGGAAATCCTGAAAAGTTGATATCTAATTCGTGAATAAATGTATGCTGTTGAAAGGATGTACAAGTTACAAAATTAAAAAAAACACATGGATGTCACCAGTGCTTTTGAAATCCTATAACAAGCTTTTCCATGGAGAACTGTGCAACCAGATGAAATCTCAAATATACAGTTGTAGCTGTAGGCTGTCAACCACTTGTTTGGCCTTCAGATCATATTATTTACACACTGTACTCTAGCTTGGGTTTTTGTTGGTTCTGGGGGGGTGGGGCACAAAAGATGCTGTCTTCATGATATTTATGGAACTTCAGCTTGATTTTTATCTCTTTTCAGTTTCACCAAATTGATTATCTTGTAATTTTATCAATTCATGTCAATTAGTCTACAGGATTCACAAGGAAAAGAAATTGTAGGCATACTGAATCTCATTGTCACATTTCTTGGTAGAGGGTTCATAAAATCAGACTTGAGTTAATGGGGAGATAAAGTTGTGAATGTGCATTTGCTGATTTGATTTCTGAACATTTAAAAGTGGAAATTCTAAAAACTGTATACTTTCCAGAAACAATGTTCTTTTCACTCACTGCATCCCCCACAATATCTGTTAAATGCACATATCTATTGCATCATCCTTTTCTATAATACTATAGAAACAATTACATTCATCCATTGCTTCAAGCCCTTTCTGCTGAAGAGTACTCCATAAATAGATTCTTTGGATGTGAAGATCTAACACTATTGAGTTGATCCCCATCAAACCTATTATGGGCCAGATTTTGCTGGCTTGCTCCCGCACTTAGAATCATCATTTTGATTCCAACCACCCTACCCACTCATGCTTGCGCTTGGTCCAATGAAGAGGCCTTTTCTCACTGGCACACTGCATCTCAAGAGTTCAGCGGCAGGAGGGCCTTGAATTGTGCACGTGTGGAAGTCAGAGTTGTCCAGTACAGAAGCGGGCCCTTCAGCCAGACTCATACATGCCAACCCAAATGCTTGTGAATGCTAATACCATTTTCCTTCATTTGGTCCTTATTCCCCTATTGCTTTCCAATCCACGTACCTGTTGATGCTTTTTAAATGCTATGATTGTACCTGCCTCTACCACCTCCTCTGGCAGCTTGTTCTATGTACCCACCACCCTCTGTGGAAAAACATGCCCCTCCAATCTCCTTTAAATGCTTTCACTCTCACCTTAAACCCAGGTCCTCTAGTTATAGAGTCCCCTCCCTTGGAAAAAGACTCGGTATAAGTGATAATAATAAACCAATACCAATAGTGTAGCGGTTAGCATAACGCTATTCCTGCCGCTGTCTGTAAGGAGTTTGTACATTCTCCCCGTGTGTCTGCGTGGGTTTCCTCCAGGTGCTCCAATTTCCTCCCACATTCCAAAGACATACAGGGTAGGAGATGTGGGCATACTATGTTGGCGCCGGAAAAATGGCGACATTTGCGGGCTGCCCCCAGCACATTCTCAGTAATGCAAAAAACACATTTCACTGTGTGTTTCGATGTACATGTGACTAATAAATATCTTTTACCAATCTAACTTATCTATACTTATAATTTTGTAAACCTCTGTAAGGTCACCCTTCAGCCTCCTGTGTTCCAGTGAGAACAATCCCAGCCTATTCAATCTCTCCTTGTAATTCCATTCCAGACAACATCCTGGTAAATATCTTCTTCACTCTTCTGGCACCACCACATTCTTTCTGTAGTGTGACAACTCTCTGTCTAGAAATTCCTGCAGTTTTTATAGGTGAATACTGTCAGATTCCATCAGAACAGCTCACAGCAGCCAGCATAATTCAGGCTATTATCTTGTGACTTGTTAGCATGGAGGTATTTATTCCTGAAATTTGTTTTGAACTGATTCTTGTATCACCGTGTCATTGATATCTTGGCTCTGTATGCTAATAGCCTTAATATCTGAATTTGATTTTAAGTTTCTGTTTCTTATCAAGCAGTTAGAACAAGAATTTACTTTTAGTGTATTGCAGTTTGTTGATAAACAAAATTAACATTTCTGTAAGACATAGGGTCAGCTAAAAATAATCGCAGGTCTGTAAGTAATTGTATGGACTGCTAAAAATCTGGTGCAAGAGTTCTGTCCCTGATGTGGGCAATTTAACATACTGATTCAGGTACAGACTCTGATGTGAAGTAAAAGCATTAATAATGTTGACTTTTGCCTTCGATCTAGTCACCTAATCTAGTTTCAGGGTTCACCTCTGTTCATAGTGTAATCTTTAATTCACCATGTTCAGTGATGAAAAAATATCTCATTTGGGTAATTTTATTGCATGTAATATTTATAGAATGAAAATCACCCCTTCCTGTTGAAGGAGGAATGAAAAACATTTCAATACTACCCTGTGAAATCTGGTGTGTGTAAGTTTTCTTTGAGATAGATTAGGAGGTATGTAACCTTAGCATTCAAATTTACAATTCATTTTAGATATGATTTTGGCAAGCAATATGTTACAAATTATTGGGACTTGGAAAAATTGGTACGTTGTGCCAAATATCCAGCATTTTTGATTTGTATTAAGCTTTGATATCAATGAGACTTTCTTCATTTGGTTTAACACTATTGCTTATATTGTGGAAAATAAGCATACATAAACTAGTTAGAAATAATATTTAGATATAAATGTAATCTGTAGAAACAAGTACAAATTAAACAGTATTCTGAAAAAATAAGTTAATAATTTGTATAGAGACCATTCATCAGAACTTTAAATACAGGTACATAAGATTAGTCTTGAAAAGAGATCCTCTCACAGTTTGTGCATGTGTGTGCCACTGCAAGCCAGGGTGAGGCAAAAAATGGGATGACCCATTTCTGGTGCAAGTCTTTTGGCTTTGCACATACCATTGTTAGCTGGGCACCAGCTTGGTTGTGTTTTTTCTCCCAAGTGAAATAAGCTGCATGTTATTGAAATCATGATAAATATGTGAATAGAAGGGAAAAATAAACAATGTGGAAGAGTATTTCAAGTGCACTTGGGAATAAAACAAATTGAATAAATATGGGATATTGAGTTCAAGGTCAGTGTTTGAGTAATGGGGTTTGGCTGCATTTTGAATATTGTCTTGAGTATGAAAACCATTGTACACAGAAGTGGGAGTGAATATCTTGAGGCCTTATGGTCTTCTCTCCTGTAGAGCGAGAGCAATAGTGAGGATGCTGGTGAGGGTGAATACGTTAATCTGTATTCGTCCAACCAAACCAATGGAGACCTCTCTCACCCTGAAGCAGTAAGTAGCATCCGAAGCATGTTGAGTCTTTGGTGCTTGGCTGTAGAGGAAAGCATGTTGGAATGGTTTTCTATTGTGCTGCTCATTTCATTGTGCTGTGAAACTCATCATTAATAAAATTAACACCCCAACCAACTACTCACACTGTAGTCTTTCTGTATTTGTCCCACCAAGAAAGTAGGATATCTCATGACCAATTAGCTTGGCAGCTATGGCTAAGAAATGTTGATTTTTTTTTCACCAAGAAAGCTCTAATTAGCAATTCTATTATTGGCAGTTGACTGAAACAAAACATGGGCTAACTTCCATAAATAGGTAAGAGTTTGTGATATATGCAGTCCCTTTTCTTAAGCTTGCTTGTAGCTCCAAGGACTGCAATGTCCTGTAGCCATCTTTTAAAATCAAGACAATTTTTGCTATTTCCAATTCCACACATCAGTGCACCTAGAATATCATAGTTCAGACTTGCAGGTACAACAAAAATGTAATGGACTTATACCAGCCATGATAGTGTGGTATTAGTCTAACATTAGGCTTTTGTTGCTTTACTTATTTTATTGTATTTGAGGTATATGCTTGTAAAGGGTGACTTCACCTTTATCTTAATTCACACATCACTCCTTGCTTTTTTTTTGATCTACGTTGACTTAAAGTTAAGCAGGTCTTCTCTTAAAACATTCATTTTGTTTTCAGTTTTCTTCTTGGTTTCATCCTTCCCTAGTTTGGTAATCCTTGCTAACCAGAAAAGGAGTTGTGACTCCTTTAATTTGCCCTCCCTATTCATCTTTAAGTGCTTCACTCATTGGTCTCTTTTGCCAAAACCCTAAGCTGGAATTCTTTCCCTGGGCTACTTGATCCTTGTGCCCTTTCTCCTTTAGGATGCTCCTTAAATCTGCCTTTTTGACCAAGCTTTAATATAACTTTGATAGACTAAAATACCCCAGTGCTCTTTTTGGTAGTGTTAGTTTAAAAAGTCTAAAGGCACTCTACATGTACCAGTTGTTTTGCTTTTTTTTTTTGCTTGTCACATCTAATCAGGTTGGAATAAGAAGTACATGGTCATTACATTAGTCGCCAGCATCTCTTTATTCAGAAAAATCATCTTGTACTACATCATTTAAGACATTTAGAACAGAATTTATCTTGCTTTCTCTGAGCACACAGCTATAGCACACAGTTTAAGTTCTGCATCAGGTTCAGCTGTATACAAAATACTGAACTACTTTTTAGTGCTCCAGTCATTGATCAAAGTTGTAGTTGAGAAGTCTGTGGTTGTTGGTCATGGTGTAGCTTTTAGCTTCTAATACATATGCCTTTAACGTGCTTCATACTACTATACATATAACTGCTTGCATGGAGAATGGCTATTGGTTTCTGGAGCACTTTCTCTCATATGGCTGCAGTCATGAAAATGGATTGATTTCGCTTTCTACTCTAGCCATTTTTGCATGAGGATATTGAGGAAAAATACAGACCTTTTGAAGAATAGTAAACATGTAACTAGTTGCTAGTTATTTCTCTGAAAGGGATAATCCATTCATTTTTTTTCTCCAGATGTGTATTTAAATATAACCACCAGTTTCTCTGTTTTGCACATTGCTGTTTTTCCTTGAACATGCACCACATTAATCTTAAATGCAACATAACTTGTATCTGTTGAGATTGGGGGACAAAACGATCACTCAGTTAATTTGGGATTGTAATTGATTGACCTGTGTGCATTTTTTTCTAACTATTGTAAGCACTATGGCCTTTTGGAAATGCTTCACTTTTATTAGAGCAATGGATAAGATGCTCTCGCCCTGCAGTTTGAGGGTCCAAGGCGTGTTGTGCTTGTGTGTGACATAAAATTTAGTGCTACAAGAGTTAAATAAGTATCTTAATCTCCTAGACTACCTAGTGGACTATTTAGCAGCAAGTTTAATGCCTCTCATATTAGTGGCTGCTACTACTACACTAATTTCTGAAAACTATTTTGGGTAATAAATATCTCTTGGCACTCATGCAAGTACTGACTGTAACAGTTTCCAAAAGTAGTTTTCTGCAGATTTTCGTAATCCTTTTTAAAGCAATACAGAGCCATAAAATCAATAAGTTCATACAGATTTGTAAATATATTACCTTTTAAGGGATATAAACTGACTGGATATTTGACAACTTTGCTGAAGGTACATCTTGACCCATATCAAATGATGCATAGCATATTATTTTCCGTACTTTAATGTTGGATAATTCTGTGGCTCTGTACACTTTTTCTAGTTTGTAATATTCAGTAGTGGATATTTGCAGATCGTATTTTTGGATATTATACAGTAGCCAATTGATATTTAACACTTAAAAAGTTTAGTATTTACTGGGAAATA
>JARFYF010000056.1:11301722-11316197 GCA_030265395.1 Rhina ancylostomus
AGCACACGCATAATACTTCCACTTTTTCCAAACTTCTTTCCTCCAAGGCAACTTCCTTTCTGTTAGAGATGAACTATTTAGATTATTTAAAAAATAATCAGAAATTGCTACTATTTACCCCAGCTAAACTTTCCCCCATCCATTCTCTGACTGACTTTCAGCCTTTATCACCCCACGGTCTGTGAATGCAGTTGTCTACCATGGAAGTAGTAAACTAAACTTGACCTTGTTCCAAGTTGGAACGTGCTCATTGGGGTTGGGGTACAAGAAGAGCTGGTGCCTGTGCCAGTTAGAAAGCCTGGATATTCTTGATTTGTTTAGTTCTAAGGCAAAAAAACCTCTAGAACTGCAAGGATAAATTAAATCATTCTTATTTTTCCTATTATAATCAGGTACTTTTAAATCTTAATAGAATATTGCTAGCAAAGTGGTTTTGCCATTATTCATGAACATTATGGTAATGATTCAAGTGTTCACACAAAACTATTACTCAAAAAGCAAAAATCACGAAACTCAGTAATTAATTTACCGACAAGTATTTAAAATGTCTTTGTTGGCTTCAATATCATTAATAACACAACTCTTTGAAAAGCTTGTTTAAACATTGCACATATTCATGGACAAAACCCAGTTTAAAGAAACAACTTCATACTGACCTGTAGGTAGTGCTGAAGCACTTTGGGGCTATGAAGCAGAAAGGTACACGTCTGGCATAGGTAACACAGGTTTACCTGTAAAACACAGAACAAGCAGTTAGCTACAGTAACAAGGAGCATCTTTCCCACAAAAACTAACATTTAGGTTATTCTGTTTACTTGTGATCTACCATCAATCCACATTGATCAGTATCCACAAAAACCAGGGCAGGAACTCAAAACTTAAAAAAAGGTCTTAAAATAGTAATAGCCCTACGTATATTACATAAAACATGCTACACACCATATAGATTTCTACTTAATACTCTCCACAAAGTCATTATTTGAAAATTTTAGGCAAATTTATTTTGAATGACCCAATCAGATGAATGCATCACCTATAACTGAATTAAGTCTTGCACTGCAGAGATATTTTAATTTTTTTTTAAATCAGTTTTCAGTGCCAAGGTTGTGGCAGGTAAACCACAACTAGTCTCAGTAGGCCTGAGCTTGGATAAGCAGTGTTTGGATTCTTGTTCTTGATTATTTTTGATTAAAAAGCACAGCTAAAGCAGTGCATTAACAGGATTTCAATTTTCTGGTATTCTGTTAGAAGCAGTGACTTATCATATTCAAACTTATCTATTTTACAAGTATACCTGCACATCTCTAAGTAGCTGTGGCAGATGAAAGCGCCACTCTTTGATAAAGTTGGAAAGTTGAAGAATAAACCCAACCGTATGATCAACTTCATCGAGGCAAGCCAAGCTCTGCACCTTTTGAACTGCATCCAAGCACTATAAAAGAATGGGCAAAGATAATGACAGATATCCAGATGCACTTAATATCAATATGCAATGTTTAACATAGTAAAATCATACACATTTATGACTAAGAGATGGCCATTTGACCTTTAATGTCATTTTTTAAAAAATAACCTAAAAGCATATAAACATAAAACAAAAACAATGTTCTTCGTCAGTTGTGATGGCAAAAAGACTAAAGAACTGTATTTTTCCATAATGTTCATGCCAATTCTGGACAGTCAAGCATAAATAAATCCTTGGTGAGGGAAAATATTCAGAGATACACAACACTGAAGTCATGATTTTCTTCTGCAAAGTGCACCATCTAGTGGCCTACAAGACATGTTCTAAACCTTATCTGAACTACGACAAGTGAACTTGAGTAATAAGCAACTGTGATTGCATCAACAGTTATGATGTCAGTTACAGACATTTATAATCAAGCCTCAACAAAACCGTTTGAATGAAAAGGGAGAGAGTGAACAGGAAAATTTATTAAAAATATGCTTTAGACATGCATAGCTTTCAAGCAATTTATGGATCTGCAAGTGAATTATCTACTTTACCTCCCCCTTGAAACAAATTATGCATAAGAATTGTTGAAACAAATAAGAACGTTCATTTATAGAATGGTTCTTACACTTCACTAAAGGAACTGTTCCTTCAAGAAACTCTATAAATTCAGTGCAGATTAAATGTTAAAAGCATGAAAAGCTTTTCCCCACCTGAAGTATCCGCTCTTGATGGACTCCAATAAAGTCTAATGCTTCCGTAAGGAAGTTGTAGCGTAGCGATTTTAAAAGTCTTTCCATCAGTGACATAGTGAGCCGATAAACACCTGGCCATGAAGGAGCATCCAAAGATTTTCGGGAAGATCCCAAAGTCTGAATCATAAAAAGAAAAGTGAAGATATTGGAGAGACATCAAATAGCAACCTTCACCTGACATATCAGACAAGCATTAAAAACAAAAGCAAAATACTGCAAAAATTGGATGTCTGGTAACACATAGAATACAAGTTTCAGGCTGTTTGTAAAAGCAAGGTTTGTTAAAAAACAGTAAAATTGAAAAGCTACCTGATATAGTTCAATCTCAGAACCTTAAGGTTTATATGAATTTATAAGCAGATCTGATACTGCAATCTGTAATGCAAGTTATGAATTGACTGAAAAAAAGTTTTTTGCAGTAATATGCTTATTTTGGTTCTATGCATCATGCTGAAAAGCATTAGTTTTGAATACAAATTTATGACAGCTGTTGGAACAAAAGGATTTATTCAACTCAAAAGCAGATACATTTATCAATCTCTTCACTTTGAAAGAATGGGGCTCTAAAAGTTATAAACTTAAACAGTAGAGACTAACCAGGATTATAAAATTAAGTCAGTTAAAATAGTCAAATGTAAGATTTTTTTTAGAAACTAATTTGTGCTTGTTGTAATTTACAATTAGAACAAAGTATATTACAAAGCAGTGGGAGCAAGATTAATAAGAATATATAGTTAGGAATTACCTAGGACATAATTGACTTCTACTTTGTATAAATCATTAAAAAAAAGTTAAAAATATAATTTAGCCATCAAACTATAACCATCCAGGCAACATGTAGGCTAACCCAATAATTTAAAATGAACTGTCCTCCCTTCACAACTAAGAACGATTTTCCCAAAAGTTCCAGTCGAATCTGAAGTATTTAGCTTCCTTTGGACTTGTACCCAACGTCCTCATTTTTGATAATAATTGAGCATGTTTCCCCATGAAGTTCTCAAAACTGGATATAATTTCATCAATAGTAGGTTTAACTTAAAATATCAAAACTGAGTAACACACATTGAGGTGTTGATACTTTGCACATATTCATTCTACATGACACACATTGATTGCAATGAAACAATTCTCATTAATCCTTGTAACAGTTATTAAGGCACAGTACCTGTGTGGTGCCATTGGCACTGAGTTGATAAACACTTAGAAGTGGCAGACAAATGCTTGGTAGAACACCAGCTCCACCCACTGCAGCTGCTCCCTGAAAGTACAAATGTGGGATTTAACATGAGTATGTTTTTTTCAACTTCTTACATCATTAACTTAAAGCAAACACTCACACCACTACTGTCTCCGGAAAACAAGACATTTTCGTGTGAATAAATGTACAATAATAGTCAAGGTAAAGTTATTTTATTAATACATGGGTTTAAAATGAGGAAGAGTTGAAAGGATTGGAAATAATGCTTTCAGAGTTTGCTACCTTTCAAAATTTGTCACAATGTACATCAACTGGACAAATATCATGCATAATACACCTTAAAATGAAAGCTGAAGCTCCAGATCAATGGACTTTTAACAGTACTTGTTTTTTTTTAAAAAAAACAGTACAGCATTCAAAACCATCCTGTAGACTGCCCAAATCTAATCTTACATTAAAAATTCAAAGAAAAAGTAAACACAGTGAAAACATTATTGACATAGGAGATTATGTACTAAAGTCAAAAGCAGAATATTTGACTTTCATGGTTAGAGTCACAAAACTATAGCAGGTAAATATTCAATTCTGTCACAGTACTTTCATTACTTTTTCTTTTTATTAAAATACAAAATAAAGACTAGTAAATATAGTAGTTGATAAATTTTGTTAGAAGCATGGAATGTTGGTTAAATGCACATATCCCAAAAAGATTTCTGAATGTAGTCTCAAGTAAAATAATTTTTGAGGTAGTTGGCTTTATTTCCAAATCTTTCCCCCTCCATTTCTTTCTGTTGGTTCTGGATTTCAAAAGTACTTGATTAGATATGGCATACTTCAGTTTACTAAGAGTTTTAATATGTTTGTTTATATTATGTATACTTCTGATGAAACTACAAAAGCCAAACATTCTCACGACTATTAGAATTTATGAACAAAAACCACTAGAAACACTCAGCAGAAAGCATCTGTGGAGGGAAATGCAGAATTAACATTTCAAGTGGATAACCTATCACTAGAACTAGGAGAAGTTAAAATCAAAAGCATTTAAGTTGCATAGAAGGGGAAGGGTTGGAAAGTCATATCATCAAGACAAATACAGGAGGAAGAGCAAGTGGGAGATTGTTCTACATATTCCACAAAAGAATTCTCCGAGCTACACGTGATCTGAAGAAATTGAGTAGAACTGAAGAATGAGAGAAACCCACATGGATCCTGACCATTTGTAAGATACATGGAAGAGTCTTTGTTCCAGTCCTTCTCTGGCCTCTCACCTCTTTCTCTGGTATGTTGATGACTGTTTTGATACTACCACTCTACTCAGTTTATCTGACCCTTCACTTCCCTTTCTCGACTTATCTACTTCTTAGAGGACAGATGTGCAACTAATATCCATTGGAGTGTTGTATTGCAGCTCTCGCCATTCAGTCCACAATGACCCTCACTCTTTAATCCTCGATCCCACTTGGACCAGTACAAGTGCACTTACACTAGTGCAACAAAGCCAAAAACAAACCAGAAAAATTGCATTTTATCTTCCCAACAGACACACAATAGCGCTCAGGGCTCAACGCTGAACTCAACCATTTCCAGTCTGCATGAGAGCAAGCCAGTTTTGAGGAAAGGTCATCAACCTCAAAAATTAAGTGTTTCTTCTTCAACAAGTGCTGCATGATCTGGGGAGCATTCCTAACTTGCTCTTTTATTTCAGGTGTCCAGTAACTGCAGCGTTTTATAGTTCCAGCAGTTTTCTCCTTGCTCCTATCCTTATTCTTTGCCTTCTAGTTAAATCTCCTCAAGGTGGATCAACTGTAGTTAACAAACCTTCACCATCCTTTCTCAGCCTGTACCACCACAATTTATCACAAAGTAATAAAGCACAAAAGGGCCTTCAGCCCACCCAATCTATGCCGACCATCAAGCACCTACTTAAACTCATCCCATTTTATTATCCCCACACTCCCATCAACTCTCCGTAGACTCTACCACACACATACACACAAGGGACAATTTAAAATGAGCAATTAACCTATCCACCCGCTCATCTTTGGGACATAGGAGGAAACCAGAGCATCCAGAAAAAAAGCCAAGGAGTCAAAGAGAGAATGTGCAATCACCACATAGACAGCACCAGAGGTCAGGATTGAACCTGGGTCACTGGAGCTGTGAGACAGCTCTACTAAATGCTCCACTGTGCCTGCTATCCATTGTCATTCAGTTTCTCTTGTTCTTCAGCCTACTACTGACATTCCCTTGGTTCTCCCCAACATAAAACAACATGTTTAATATCCAAATTCCTAATTTTGATAAAAACATGAAACTTCAATTGTTTCCTTCTCCCTAGACACTGCCTGGCCTGCTGAGTATCACTAACATGTTCTGTTTTTTTTAAAATTTTCCAGCATTTGCAGTTTTTCCCTTTAGGATTTAGAAACTCTGCTTACCTGTTGAGTTTTGGCCAGGCCCAAAAGCAAATGCAGGGATGCCTCGGCAAAATGTAGATTCTGTTTGACTCGAAGACTAAGTTCCAAGGTGCTAAGCATTGCAGGAAGAAATGGAACCTTCCGAGTGATGGAAATTAAATGATCGCCACATTCATCCATTTCACAGAGTTCCTTAGCAAGGTGGAGAGCTAGCACACATACCTGGAGAAAGAAAGACAGGTTATAACAGAGTCCATAAAGTGAATGCAGTATATATTCAGTTCAACCCGCTGCTGGATATATAATTAAGCAATTGTTTTCTCCCCTTACCCCATCTTTCTGGTCCTTGTGCTGTAGTCGTGGTGCACAATCCGTTTCCATACTATCTTTGTCATCAAATAAACCAGCATCAGTCGTCAGTGCATGATGTGTTTGGTCCAACAGAACAATTGCCTCATTATGTATGGTCTCACACACAGTTAGCAGCATTTGAGAATACTGGGGGAAGTCACTAACTGAACAAAAGATTATAAAAGTTGTAATTCTACTATTGTAGATTTTGCAAGTCAGTGATAGAAATGAATTTACAAACGGTTATAAATTAGATCTGCAGCAAATCATACCGTATTTTAATTTGATTTCTGAAACCACCGAGCAACATTAATCGATATACATTCACATTCTGTTGTGTGCATATATTTCTTTCTAGTACAACCATCATGCCCCAAACTGAGATGGCTGTCACATTTAAGAATGCCGTCTACACTAAGTATTATATCACAACTGTATCATGTGCAAATTCATAAAGCAGGAAAAAAAATTCTGTTCCGATTTTATGAGAAATTCTAAGTTTAGTTGGCAATAAAACATCATGGCAAAAAGTAAGCTAGAATATCTAACTGATTGCAAAATGAAAACATCTGCACCAACAATATTACAGTGGTTCACGGAGGCATCATCACAAGGGCAATTAGGGAAATAAATGCAGTAAATGCAGTTCTGCCAACAAAAAAAAGCAATAAAAAATGGGGTGGGGGGGGGGGTCTGGGTGGGAGGTGATGGGAAGAGTCCTACTTTTTTAAAATCAGTTATGTGCCTATTACTATAAACCTGATGACTTTCCATTCTGAAGCAATTGTGATCCGTTAGTTTTGCAAAAACAGAAATCACAATATTTCCCACTTGTTCCCTATAGCTGGTGACCTGAAGAGTTGACTGCTTGTTGATTGAGAATACTGTGCACCACCTCAGAGGGTGCTGATCCTTAGCCATCAGGCACATATCCATAACATTCACTACACAGAACGTTACAACCAAATTTTTTAAAGAAAATCAAGAAGAAAGTGAAAGTCGCACCTCGTAGATGCTTGATCTGAAGTGCAATTATGATAGCAGAATATATTTTTGCCTTTGTCTTCTCCATGAAGTACTGGTTGCTCTGTGAGAGGCTCTCTAGAATTTGATCCAAAGGGTCCAGGATTTTAGATACATTAACAATTGTGCTGTTAAAGGAACAAAGCAGAAACCATTATTCTGTGCTATTAATCTGGACCTGCACATGTAATATGATCACTTCCTTGAAAATAGAGCAGCAAATTCAGGGCAATATCCAAAGTTGTAATACTTCAGGTATATTTCGGGTTTCCATAATCAGGAAGGATAAAAAAATCTTTGATCTTTCCTTGACCAAATCTACAGGATATAATCCAACAATATATTTTTAAATCTTTTTTTGATATTTGAGAATAAGTAGGAGACTACAGCAAAATAAAAGGACACACTTGCAAATGTTATAACACAACCCACGTTGTACTTTAAAATTTGCAAACAATATTCAATACGTAAAGTCTGTGATAAAATTCCAAACATATTGTGCATATCACCATAATTTTCTTGCTTCCTACCTTTTCCATTGCTTCAATAGGATTAAAAGTAGTGTTGCCAGCATTGATCCCATTTGCAGACATGGAGCAGATGAGGGAACTGTCAGCTAGAAAGAATATATAATTATGAGAGTCAAGCGTAAAAAGAATGGTCAAGTAAACCACTAGTGCATTTCTAACAAATTCCGGCCATTAAGTGTTCTTCCAGAAACCTTCTTATTTGCACTATTTATTTACTTTGTAATTTGAAGTAAATTTTATGTCTTTGCACTGTACTGCTATCACATAACAACAAATTTCACGACATACAAGTCAGTCATAATAAATCTGATTCTTCTGATTCTGTGTGAGGCAATTCAAATGTTCTGAATTATTGTTCAAATCTCATCATCAAAGCCAAGACAACAAAATCTATATGGAATTAATTGCAGGAAACTCACCAAAACTTTGGTTGCTTCAAGAACATCATATAGTAATTTCAGCCGTAGTTGACAATCACATAGATGCATCACCTCCTCCTGTGGAGCAAAATAAGCTAAAAATTTAGCTATTTAACATTGTATGTTTATCTTAGAAAGAAAACAATATCAGCTTTTAGGGCACATCTTTGCAGCAAAGCAGTTGATTTATTAAGCTAGGATCTCACTGATACCTTAATAAGAATCAATTGTTCAGTAACATGCCAATGGAACTTTTGAGTGCTGATTTATGTTTTGAGGCTATATATCCAATATACACTGTTAATTATGTAGAAGAACCTATAGGTAAGTTACTTCATTAAACATTGGTGATGGTTGTACAAGTTAAATGACCTCAATATAACTGGCAGAGAGGTTTAGGGTAGAGGGAGCAGTCTGTTTTGTATCATATCTGATGATATGTGCCTGTAATGTTGCTGGAAGTAAGTTTTTCATTGCACCTGTGCGTACATGTACATATGACAATAAACTCAGCTTTGATTTTACATTTTACACACTGGATGCAGTGGCACAGTGGTAATGCACAACTGATGCAACACTCTCAGGCTGATAAATTTCTAGTTTTTCCCACAGCATAAGAATCTTTTAAAAAAAAAGCTTCACATCAAGGCTACGTAAAAATATTACTTTTCATAAAAATAGTAACTGTTGAAAAAAAATGACTTCACAAGTCAAGCAGATAAAGAGCCAATGTTTCAGATCAATCTTTTATTAGAAATATTGATCTGTTGTGTTTCCAGCATTTTCGTCAGACACTGCATTTTTTTTGAATCACTATTTTGAAAAGTACTCCAACTCACTGTCTGAGTGCATAATAAAGGCAATAGCATAGCGTTGTGGCAATACAAAGCAGAAAGATTTAGGAAAAGTTGAGATCCTGAACAACAATAATCAGCTGATTTAACCAAGATGTGTCATTATAGTTACGTCCATCAGAGCAACAATAACTGAACTGGTGTCCTTCAAACTCAGCAATCCTAATATACGCTACTAGGCAAGATATAATATTTTATGCTTACGTAGCTGGTAGCCAGAACAAGAAACATTCTCCATGCCGATATCAACTTATGGAATTCCAGAAATGTGGAGGCTCCATCAGTATCTGCCTCCGTCATGTAGATGACAAGAGATTTGATATATTCAGACCAATATTCATATTGTTTCGTATCAAAGAACATCTTCAATGTATTCTTTAAAGTCTGGTCCAAAGAACCCCTGAGAGACATAACAATATGAAACACACACAACTTAGAAATAGCCACTTATAAATTCACTTATTCATTGCACTGTTATGCCAATCAGTAGAAAAATGATGAAACAACCTACAACTGAGTTGGTTCTGTGAAGTTAATGTAAAAACACTTGGCATACTTGTGATAAAAATCAAGGAAAACAAACAGAACAACAGTCAAAATTTACTGATGTCTTTCTCTTAACAAGATGATGTAAATCACCTCAGGAAAACAACTAATGGAAAGAAGAAAATCCTACAAGTTATGTAAATCTAAGATAAAGCTCCCCGAAGATCAGGATTGTTCTGAATTTCTTCATAATTGTTTCATTTGGTCTACAGCTGCAAGTAAAACAGATCTCCAAAACCATGCCTAATTCCATCAACTAAATGTTATTTTTACTTCTTCAACACTTGAACAGAACAAACTAAACTAGTAAAGACTGCAGTGAAGTGATACGATGCTGTGGTCTAACATTTATACTGAAACAATTTCCTTATTACTAATACACAAGTGGGCATAATAATCAATCTATAATGACACAAGATTAGATTTGACGGAGATGTTCAAATCATGACAGATCATGCCGGAGAAAGTTTTAACATTGGCAAAAGGGTTATCAGAAGATGGAGATTTTTAAACAATTACCAGAAGAGTCAGTGGTGACGTGAAGAAAACCTTTCATTAAACGCAGTCATGATATGAACTACAGTAGTTGAAATGGTGGTAGAAATGGACTCAACTTTTGCTTTCAAAAGAGGGAGAAAACTTGCAGGACACTAAGGAAAGACCTGGAGAATGCAACTGACCAGATCGTTTTTGCAGAGAGCTAGCAAAGATAAATCAAACGGCTACCTTCCAAGCTGTAACAATTCTATGATTTTTAACAGAAACTCAGAGAGAAATGCTTCTAGGACTCAATTTATTTAACCCAGAAGCTTTGGTCAGTTACAAGTATTTTAGCAAATTTTTACTTACAGAACTAGCATGATATTTTTTAAATAACAATGATCATCAAAAAAAGGTTGGTGCTCCCAAATCAATAAAGATTATACCTGACAACATAGTATATCTCCAGGCAGATAATCTTCAGGGTGAAGGCACAGGTTTCTAGGACACTTTTCTATGGAGGACAAACCAACATTAATTAAAGCAAAACTTATTAAAAATATGTACAAAGGTTACAAATATTATTTATTCCAAGATACCATGAAGGTAATTTTAGACATGGTGATAGATTGAAAGAGTTTAGAAGGCTGGCCTTTCAATGCAATTTTCATAAGGCAAGCAGCTTTTATGAAGACCATTGTAGATGTGGATAATGTCCTTCAGAGAAGCATCAATTTTAAAAGTTAGGAAACTGCAACATTAACCTTTCCAACAACTTTAACAGCTAAGAAATTAACAGCTATATCTTGCCCCTGACATTCAGATGCTGTCTCAATGGAGGTGAAGGCATTCCGTGGAGAACAAATAAGTAGACTACTAAAAATCAGATCATACCTCTGTAATGTCAGAGGGGGCTGGCAGTTCTCCAAAGAGCACAGATGTCAAATTCTCCCAAAATCGATCCCTGGAAAATAAAATTAATTCATCATCATTGTTTGTAGGCACAAAGTATCTGTAGGCACAAAGTATCTGTAGACACAAGCACCTTTACAATGTAGGTAGAGTTTCAATAACATTACAGGAACACTACCCTGTCTTACATGCATTATTTATTTGATTATATGAAGCATTCATAACAAGGTAGGTGAATTAATGGCCCAAACAGGAAGAAATGCATACAATCCGACAGCCAACTCAGAGGCATGATTGTTAAGTGACAAATATTGGGACTTAAATATTTTGGGCCACTTAACATTTAGAAGAGATAGAAAAAAAGAGGAAGGGTAGAACTGATCTTAAAGAACACAATAAAGACAGCCAACAGGAAGGATCTGAACACAGAATTGAAATCAATTTCAGTGGCAGTAACAAAAACAGCAAGTGGCAGAAAACATTGGTGGGAATTGTCTAGACACCCTTTCATTTATGGTAATATAGGAAACACTAATAAAAACAAAATCAAATGGTCTCCATAACAAAGGTACCACAATAATTATGTGGTTAGTTTACACCTTGATTTACAGAGAGACTGGGCAAGCCAAATTATCTAATAGCATGGAGGAGGAATGCACGGTAGGTATAATAAGAAATGTTTTTCTAGCTCAGTTTGTTGAGGAACCAACAAGGAAACTGGCTGTTTTAGACTAGTTAATGTACAATGAGAAAAGGTTAAATTTCTTATCTAATAGGGAACAGTGATCACATAGATTTTAAATCTGAATAAAGCAAACTATGAAGGTGTGGACACGCGAGTGGATTGGGATATATTGGGATCCTACATAAAAAGATGTCAGTAAAGAAGTGGCTAACAGTGACAAAATTTTGAAGCATTAATACAAATGTTTACAGTAATATATAACCTTAAGGCAAAAAAAACAACAGGAAAAGTGGTCCAACTGTGTCTATAAAGAGTTAAAGATAGCATTAGATCAAAAGAAAAGGCTGCCCAAAAATCAGCAAGCCTGGGGGAAAGTTTCATAATTCAGCAGAGGACCAAAGCACTGATAGAGAAAGCAGAATACAAGAAAAAGCTAGTGAGAAGCATAAAAACAGAGCATTAAAGCATCTATTTATATGAAAGCTGGTTAATATGCTAGGGCCCCAACTGTTCACAATCTATATAGAACATTACAACAAGTACAGTATAGGCCCTTTGACCCACAATGTTGGGCTGACATATTGTCCCGCTCTAAGATCTATATAACCCTTTCCTCCCACATAGACCCCATTTCTCTATCATTCATGTGTCTACCTAAGAGACTCTTAAATGTCCCTAATGTATCTGCCCCCACAACCTCTGCTGTCAGTGCATTCCACACACCCACCACTCTCAAATGATTTAGAAGGGATCAAGTGAAATATTTCCAAGTTCGTTGATCATACAAAGCTTGGTGGCATGTGGGCCGAGGAGGATATTGAGAGACTTGAAAGGAATATAAAGCAAGTTAAATATATCAACAAGGGCATGATAGATGGAATGCTATGTGGAAATTATGAAGTCATCACCTTGGTGGAAAAAATAGAGGCACACTATCTTTTAAATGGTGAGAGATTGAAAGGAGTTGGTGATCAGAGGGACCTGGGTGTCCTTGAGGTATCACGAAAAATTAACATGGAGGTCTGCAAATAATTAGGAAGATAAACAGCACGTTGGTCTTTATTGCAAGAGGATCTGACAACAATGTTAAAGACAAATTGCTCTAATTTTTTTTTAAGAGCCAAGTGAAAATACACATGGAATATTTTGTAAAGGCTAGATCTCTCCATGCAAGGATATATTTTCGATAAAGAGAGTGCTGCAAAGATTCACCAGACTGATTCCTGGGATGGCAGGTTTGTCATACTAGGTGGGGTTAAGCAGGCTCGGCCTACTCTCTCATAAATTTAGACGAATGAGGGGTGAATTTATTGAAACATAAAAAAATTCCCAGGTAGCCCGACAAGGTAAGTATGGAATTGACACGGCCCCTAAATGGGGTAACTAGAATTATAGATTCACAGTTGAGAGGAATTCCTTCACCCAGGGGGTAACGAATCTTGGGAATTTTCTACCTAAGAGGGCTAGAGCATTACTCACTGAGATTGATAGGTTTTAGGTATCAAGGGAATATATGGTTTGCAAGGCACTCAGGTAAAAGATCAGCCATGTTTTTATTGAATGGTAGAGCAGACACAAATGGCCTATTTCCACTGTAAAAAACATTCCTATTCTTTTAAAGCCTATTTAATTTGAAGTAGTTCAAATAAAACAAGATTTATTTTAAATCATGATTTATATCCTCCAACACAGTTACGCACTTCCACGTATTGTAGATGTGGAAAAACCTTTGTTCCAATTCCAGTCAGGACCCCTCCCTAAATTCTTCCTCTATTCCAATGATGGCAGCATTGGTGGTGTTTCCTGCTTTTGCTGACCGTGAGAATTTACTTAGAACTGCTTCCACTTTTCTCCCTTTTTTTGTTACCCATACACAATGCATCTCCTAAGTCCTTGCCTTTCCTAAATGCCATTCTTGCCTTCTCTGCAAATGGACTTTCCATGTACATCTGTTTAAACCCACACTACCATCCTCCAATTCACTGGATTGTGTTTCATTTATTCAATCTTTCTAGTTTCATTATTCATTTGATGACGCTTTTTTCTCTTATCAAACACACAACCCATTCTATCTCAACAGTGGTCAACAGGACCCTAAACCATTCCATATTGCTTTTATATTCATCTTTCCACCTTCATCACTTCGAGGCATACCATCAACCCTAATCTCCATAACAAGACAAATTGTTTTCCAGGATTTCAATCACCGACATGATCCAAAAATCCAATACCCACAATAATATGGAATATTTAATGATGACTAAAATCCAAAAAAAATCATTCCATCATACCTTTAAATGTTCATTCCCAATCAACCAAGGCAAAATATCTCTGCACACCATCTTACTTTTGTTTGTTTAGATTTAAGAGGTTACTTTTGGAATGAGCAACATAATTTTCAGCCCAATACAAGATGTTAACATATTATGGTTACTCTTCCTTAAAGCCTCCCTTGCAACAAAATTAATTACAGTCGACTTACTTCGTTCGTAGAACAGTCATGGCACTGTCCCTGCGGTCCTGCCACAAGGCATGCAGAAAAGCAATGGCTGCACGATGGATAAGAGGAGGACACCAATATTTTCCTTGTTGCTTAGAGTCAATAAATTCCAGTACTACCTGCAGACAGCTCCATTCGCCCAGGATAAACTCCTGTGAATACATGTTAAGGCTCAGAACATTAATTTAAAATTTGTTCTACTTGACATTTTCAGTTGGAATGTGTAAAGACTGCTCTCCAAAGGCAGTTTATTTTAATGAGTTACCTTTGATCCAACTGCACCATCTTTTACTTCCAGATTGAGGAAGAGTTCAATCAAACCCGGCTGGGTTTCCACTGCAACAGTTAA
>JARFYF010000056.1:11316505-11327209 GCA_030265395.1 Rhina ancylostomus
ATTGGAGCCACCTGGAGAAGTATAAAAAAATTTCAATGCATGTATTCTTATACCCCTTCATTAATGCTTTTCTTAATGTCTCATCTTCAAGTGTTATCTTTAGACTACTCTCTTCAGAAGAGAGTTTTAATTATTATATAAACAAATTATTCGTAAGGGGTATCAATATGCACTATATAAACTCACTACATTACATGTAGGTAAATGATAAAGAGTTTTAACTATATAGTTAGCTGAAAATGGCATCACAGGTAGATAGGGTGGTGAAGGCGGCGTTTGGCACACTAGCCTTCATCAGCCAGGCCATTGAGTATAGGAGTTGGGAAGTTATATTGCAGTTATACAAGATGTTGGTGAGGCCACACTTGGAGTATTGTGTACAGTTGTGGTCACCCTGTTATAGGAAAGATGATGTTAAACTAGGAAGAGTGCAGAGAAGATTTACCAGGATATTGCTTGGACTTGTGGAGCCTGAGCTAAAAGGAGAGGTTGCATAGACTAGGACTTTATTCCCTGGAACAGAGGAGATTGAGGGGTGACATAACAAGATCATGAGGGGCATAGACACAGTGAAAGCAGTCTTTTGCCCCCCAGAGAGGGGGTGCCAAAAAAAAGGGCATAGGTTTAAGAGCAGAGGCAAGAGATTTAAAAGGGACATCAGGGGCAGCTTCTTCATGCAAAAGGTGGTGCATATTTGGAATGAGCTGCCAGAAATAGCAGGTAAGACAGGCACATTAGCAACATTTAAAAGCCCTCTAGATAAGTACATGGATAGTAGAAATTTAGAGGGCTATGGGCCAAGTGAGAGCAGATGGGACTAGCTCGTTGGGTAACACAGTCGGCATGGACAAGTTGGGTCGAAGGCTGTTTCCACGCTGTATGACTATATCCCGGCCTGTTTTCGTACGCTTTGGGGAAAGATAAATACAATAACTGGCTACTAGTTAAATAAGTATTAGTGACAAGATACTTATATCAGGAATTCAAAATTATTACCATTTAACACGTTCAAATTCCACTTTGAAAGAACACGTAAAGTTTGCCTTAAGATCCAAGTTGATAATGCCACAATGAACAGTTTACACATCAGCAATCGCCAACATTGACCTCAAGCCAAAATCTATATTCAAATGTATTGCCAATCCATATCGACAGAAGTATGCTTACAACTGCATAATTCATTCCCGCTCCTCTTATTTCAACTACTTTCTCAGTTAATACCTCAAACCTCTCTTATTATTAGTTAACAAACCAACTGAAAGTAGAGAACAAAGAAAACCAGACAGCCATTATTCTCAGCAGTCATCTACTTCAACGCACCGAGGCTCAGTTTGGATATATACCTTTTAAAACATACTTACCATTGCAAGTCTCTTTAGAAGCTGAATGGCAAGACGTGGCAATGCAGGATCGTGCCTATGGTAAATATACTTTGCCAAAACTGCTATCAAATTATTACCATGGGTACCTGCAATAGCAAACATGAAAATTAAAAAAGTCAAAAGACAAAAAACAGGTGCGTAGATGAATTCCACTGTTGCTCATTTGGCAGCATTCTTGCCTCCAAATCAGATGTTGTGGGTTCAGGTCCCACTCCTGACTTGAGCACAATAATCTAGGCTGGCCCTACAGAAAGAGTAAATAAGTTTTGGCCCTTTTGCCTGCTTCGCCATTCAACATGATCCTGGCTGATCATCCACTTCAGCACCGAGTACCCACTTTCTTCCCATATCCCATGATCACTTTGGTATTAAGAAATATATCTATCTCCTCCATGAATATATTTAATGACTCAGCCTCCATTGTCTTCTAAAGAATTCCGTATGTTCACCACCCTCTCTCTGAAAAAATTTCACCTCAACTATTTCTAAGTGGCATATCCTACACCCAAGACGGTGACCCTTGGTTCTGAACTCTCTAGTCACTGGAAAATCCACCCAGAATTTAGTATGTCCAGTTCTGTTGTAATTTTATAGGTTTTTAAAAGAGAACCCTTCTCATTTTCTCTACACTTCGCACATATACTTCCCCAAGCCAGTTTGTTACACTCCCTCCATAGCAAGAACATCCTCCCTCAGATCAGGAGACCAAAATGGCAAAAAACTCCAGATGGGATTGTTACTGTACTCAAATCCTTTCGCATTGGAGGTCAACATGTTATTTGCTTTGTAAATGCTTGCCTCATCCAAATGCCTACTTTCATCAATTGGTGTACAAGGACAAATAGGTCTTGTTGCATCTTCCCTTTTCCCAACATCAAGGAGATGTTATATTCAACCATATCTAGAGTGAGAAGCTGGGGCCCTAACACAGATTCATGTGGAACCCTCACTGTCTCTCCTTCTGCACCCCAATCCCCCACCCCCCCCCCCACCAATCGCTGTTAAAAGTCTTGTTTATCCCTTTTCTGAGTTTCCTGTCTGTCAACCAATTACCCAAATCCTGCATGCTTTACTTTTCTATACTAACCTCAATGCAAGACATTAGGCTTAATGGTCTGCAGTTACGTCTTTTTTCCTCTTCCTCTCTTTTTAAAAAGTGAAGTTACATTTGCCTCCCTCCAATTTGTAGGAAATACTTCAGTTTATAAAGAATTTTGGAAAATGACCACAATTGCATCCATTATTTCCAGGGCTACTTCTTTTAGTAGTCTGGGAATTAGATTATCAGGCCTTCGGGATTTGTTGACCTTTAGCCCCATTAATATTCTTTTCACTTTTTCCTTAACTAATACTTATTTCCATCAGTTCCTCTGTTACTCTAGACTCTGTTCCCTAATATATCCAAGGGGTTATATAGGTCCTCCTTTGTGGAAGCCGAACCAAAATACTGAGGAAACGTTGCAACGGAAGTGTTGACTTTGACGGGTAGTTGTTAAAATAGTGCCATTGGAACTTTTAAGGGGAATAGAATTATGCTTTATTACCTGGCCAATATTAATTCCTTGCTCCACGCTGATAAAATAAATTGCCTGGTCACTGCCACAATGCCACTCGTGAAAGCTTTCTGGTCACAAGTTTGTTGTCATGCTTCTTATATTACAACTTCAAGGTTACTTTACTGGATTTAAAGTGCTTAGGGACATTTTGAAAGTGAAGTAAAAGGTGCTATATAAATGTAGTTCTCTCTTCTCAGGATTATAATGCAAGGTTCAGTATTGGTCACGTTCCCATAATATTCAAAAAAACACTCAAATTAGAGTAAAGAGCTTTGATCAACAGCTACTTGCAACAACTTCTGTTCCATTCCACACAGTTTAAAGAAATGGATAAGAGTTTCTACCATGAACTTCACTTCCTTTATTTTCCCTTTTTCTCCCAAATAACACGGCTTCATTGTTGCTTTCTAACTTGTGCTCTCATCAGATTCATTTAAAGGACATTACATTTTCATTCAAACTGCCCATGACCACTTCTAAAAAAAAAGTGCAACTCTGAAAGTGGGTCGAAGCCATGGAACCATAAACAATTATGATGTAGCAAAATTCACAATACAGATTAAATTATGCTTTCTTATAACTCTACATGAAATGGAGGACATCAATTCATTGAAGGGTGTAGAGTTAATGGTGTTGAAAGTTAATGCAATGGGCCACTGAGAACAGGTAAAACAAAATCAAAGCACAAGATTAACAGCAATAACCATTCCAAGCCATTTCAAAATTTTATTTCTCATTATGGCTTATTTTCATGATTATAACATACCATGTTGAGTCAGAGCCTGCTCCAATGGCGAGATCACTTCTGATGATGGTTTCAGTTTGATGACATTGTTAGTTATCGAAAATGCCAGTTTGATCGTCTGAGTGAGAGACTGACCTGATCCTTCAGATCCACTGCTACATTTGCATTTTTGGAAGTTCGTTGGAAAGGGGAGAGACAAAAAGAGGATGCTGTTAGTTCAAACTGATAAAAATTAATGTTAGGAAAAGACAAAAAGTTTAATATTAAAATGCAATATTCTTTTAATGGCATAACTTCAATTATTTGAGTTCTCTTATCTATATATAGAGAAGTCTTTAATATCCAGGACATTGCAATTTGGCAGAGTAATGCTATAATACAGATTTCCTTTCCTAAAGTATGAGCATTCCCAAGGTATTTAGTGTTTTGCCTCCAGATCTATTTAACTTTGGATCAAAGGCATTTCTACATGTTTTACTCACCAAGATTGTGACTCCAATTGATAAATACCACTCTACGATAAGAAAAGGCACTCAACTGCAGTATAATGTACATATAGCCCATTGTTTTGTTAACTGAAGAACTGTCAGTAGAAAGATAATGCACAAGGAAGTTTCATTTCACTTAATATTTATCAATCCTAAATGACTTGCAAACAGAATAATGATTTCACTTTATAATTCCTCTGCATTTTTTTTAAGAAGTCACAAGTTAATAAGATCTATTGACTCCAAGATGTCATGACATACAAACAGGATTGTCCAATTAAAGAACTACTTCCAGCTGCTGGAAAGGACTTTATAACCCACTCAGCAGATCTTCCTCCTTTGAGCTGGATGCCTTTTATATTAGTCTGGTTTAGTCAGCTAGTTAAAATGTTGGCTAGTCACATCTAGAATATGAACTCCATCCAAAAATGAAAGAACGTCCATACTGACAGGATTAAAAGAAAATCTACTAAAGGAATGGCCATGTGGTACATTGAGCTCACTTCTTTGACACCTGCATACAATTATACTATTACAGGCTTAATCATTTACTTCATTTGGTAAACCCTTACTTTAAGGAACAGTGGTATTTTTCAGTGAAGACAAAATGGTGTTCATTTCACTACAGCCTTCATTTGCCCTTCTCAAGCTTTTTACTTTAAATGGGGGTGTCAACTAACTTTAATGATATATTCCTCAATTATGAATACATGCAACAAGTCCAACCTATCCTAGAGGGAAATAACTTCACCTAGCACTTTGAGACTCTCAAATTTTGTACTTTTACTTCCTATCCTCTTTATCCAAAAGCTTGTTGCAAACTACATCTACATGGAGCTTCAACTAAGTAACAGAAGCTCCAAGGAACTTCACAGAAATCCAATGAAGGCAAAACTGACAGTTGGGGACAAGTTTAGCAAACAGAAGCTTTGAAGAACATCATAGTATCGAAAAGATTTTTTGGAAGAAGTTCACCAAGAGTTCAACAACGGAAACACAGGAGACTGCAGATGCTGGAATGTGGAGCAACAAACAATCTGCTGGGAGAACTCAGCGGGTCAAGTAGCATCTGTGGGAGGAAAGGAATTGGCGATGATTCAGGTTGAAAACCTGCATTCCTTTCCTCTCACAGATGCTGCTCAACCCCGAGTTCTTCCAGCAGATTGTTTGTTACTACAAGGAGAGAGACCAGCCAAAAGTGGGAAAGCCATTTAGAGATTAGAAAAGGTTGGATGGACACAAAAAGCTGAGGTAGAATCCCACAATCTTAGAGAAGACACTAATTTGTGATCAAATGTGACACCAAGATTGTGTTGATGCAGTTTTAAACAATTACCAGGGAGACAGATAGAATCAATGTCAAAAGAACAGAATATGCAATGGATATTAAAGACAATGACACTGATTGTCACAATATTTAGTTGGAAGAAATCTGTGCTCATTCAGTTCTAAATGCTGGAGAACTAATGGAGCAAGACATGAGTAATGGTTTAGAGCTGGGTGTCATTAAGTATACATGGAAAACAATGTTGTATTTTTGGATGATGTTGTCAAAAGGGTAATACCTAGAGACATCTATGTAAGATCCTGGGAGACCTCCAGAGACAACATGCAGGTGTTAAATGCTATTAAATGCAAGCTGTTGCAGTGAATTATGAACAATAGTTCATTTTCCACAAAAGCATTCATTTCTTTTCATTGCTTATTGGTTTACTCTCTTTCTTGCCCAATTTAAGTTATCTGTATTTAAATGCTATCACTTCAAGGAAGACAGCCACATGAAAAGCTTCCTCTATTAAACACCCTGTTCCAATGCTCCAAGAACTTGAAACATTTCCTCTTGGATCAGAATTTTATGATGTATTCAACTCTGTTCTTCCCAATTAATACACCACACATGACTGAACATTTTCAAAATTCTCCTTGATTCACTGTAAGACTCCCTTGGGGAAAGAGTTTATGTAGTGTCAGTGCAATTCTCAGCAAGCACCAGTTCACAGTATAAAAAAGTCCAGCATCTATCTAGTATTGTTATCTTGTAACGTACTGAATGACAAAAATTGAAAATAAAAACTGTTAAACTAAACATCAGTACCTACTTTTTTTAAGCTGCAGGAAACATTAAAACAAAGAGAATAGGTGTTGTCTTATATTGTTGTATTATATGGCCTAAGCATTTGAAATTGATAATGGTTGAAAAAAGTGAAATAATTACCAACACTCTAGTGCTTGGTAATACTTCATATTATGATTAGACTAAAAGCAAGTAATACGATTCCCCACTTCCAGCAAATTTATGATCTGAAGATTACTACATGGTGAATCAAACATGTTCCAATTCATATACATGCTATTAAATCTTTTGAATAGTCTTGAAAACACAGATATTTTCTGCTGTGCAACATTTACGAAGATTTTGGTTACACCAATAAGTAGAATCTTTGTATTAGGTGAATTGCAAAAGGTGCTGGTTGATGTTGATACAAACCATACCTGCTGGGCTGTGCTGCCATTACTGTATCAATGGTGTCCACCCCAATAGCCATAATATTTATGACAGCTTGTCCTGCTTCTGTGTTTGCCAAACAATGGGTGCACATAGTCTGAAGACTGAGAGGACTAGCAAATGGGAAAAAAAAAGTAAAGCATTAAGATTTGTATAAAGTAAAATACACTTCCATCAGCACCTCCTAAAAATAAATTCAGGCTATAAAAATTCTTAGAACCATACCTGCCTTGCGACTCCTCTTCAGGATTCAGATTCAAGATGGTATAAATAAGCTCAAGGATCAGGCAGCCTACAGCAAATGGAAGAATATGAAGTTACAAACAAATGAAAATTAAATCATACACAGTTGTTAAAACATCTATGTGCATGGCTCATTTTAACTAAATCATTTTAAAAATGGACCAAAAGGTAAATATTGCTCTTGTTGCTTCTTCTACAATTTCTTAGTATTTACTCTGTTTCCAGAATAACCACAAGGTATAGTAATATCATGACATGTGTCACAGAGTCATGGAGCAATACAGCATGGATACAGGCCCTTTAGCCCAATGAGTCCATGCCAACCATGGTGCCCACCTATCTAATCCCAACTTTCTGTGTTCGACCCATATCCCTCGAAGCCCCAACCCTGCATGTACCTATCCAAGTGCTTCTTAAATGATACTATTATACCTACCTCAACTACTTCCTCTGGCAGCTCATACCATATACTCACCATCCTGTGTGTGAAAAAGTTGCCCCTCAAGACCCTTTCAAATCTTTCCCCTCTCTCCCCAAGTCCATGCCCCCTAGTTTTGGACTCCCCTACCCTGGGGAAAAGAGTGTTACCATCCACCTTATCTATCCCCCTCATGATTTTATAAACCTCTTTAAGATCACCCCTTCATTCTTCTACACTCCAAGGAATAAAGACCTAGCCTGGCCAACCACTCCCTATAACTCAGGCCCTCTAGTCCTGACAACATCCTCGTAAATCTTTTCTGCACTCTTTCCAGTTTAACTACATCTTTCCTATAACAGGCTGACCAAAGCTGTACACAGTACTCCATGCAGCCTCACCAATAACTTGTACAACTGCAAAATAGTGTCCCAACTCCTATACTCAATACCCTGACAGATGAAGACCAGTGTGCTAAACAGCTTTTTCACCACCTTGCCTACCAATGACACTACTTTCAATGAACTATGCACTCATATTCCTAGGTCCCTCTGTTCCATTACACTCCCTAGTACCCCACCATTTATAGTACATGCTGCTTTGACTTTCCAAAATGCATCACCTCACACTGCTGTATTGAAATCCATTTGCCACTCCTCAGCCCACTTCCCTAACTGATCAGGACCCCCCTGTAATCTACAATAACCTTCTTCACTGTCAACAACACCTCCTAATTTCATGTCATCCACAAGCTAATATCAAGCCTTGTGCATTCACATCCAAATCATTTATACAAATCACAAATAACAAGGGTCCCAACACTGAGCCATGTGGCACATCACAAGTCACCAGCCTCCATTCCGAGAAACAAGATTAAAGAATGTAATCCTAACCAAAGAACACAAATAATATCTCACATCCATTTGTTCATCTCCACCTATTCCTAACAATCATGCTACTGGACCTGTACCATAAAAATAAATCCATGCCTACATGCTTGTCTTGAAACATTAGACTCATAAAAAGCATAAGAAATAGGAGCCTTATGGCCTCTTACTCCAGTTTTGACATTGAATGATGGCTGACCTGTTCTTTGGTGTTAATAACACTTTCCTGCCTGATCTCCATTCTTCTATAATCCAAACTTCTTCCTCAGCCTTCAATCTATCTAATGACTCAGACCACTAGTCACAAAATCTGCATTCTCCCATCTCCTGATCCTCTGCACCCTCAAGATGGTTGGGGAGTTCAAAATAATGATTAGGCTTTCAGGCAGCATAATGTAGAGATCCCAATCCAGGATGCCACAAACATCTCTTGACACAAGGTAAAGCTGGTGGCAGAGCCTCATCTTCTGTCAAAGAAGTGAGATCCAGGAGCCTGAGGGCACATACTATCAGACTTAAGGACAGCCTCTACCCCACTGTGATAAGACTATTGAATGGTTCTCCTATACAATGAGATGGAATCTGACCTCATGATCTACCTTGATGTGACCTTGCACCTTATTGCACTGCACTAACTCTGTAGCTGTGACACTTTATACTTTTATTGTTTTGTTTACTTGTACTATATTAATGCACTCTGGACTAGCTCAACGTAACTGCACTGTGTAATGAATTGACCTGTACGATCGGTTTGTAAGACAAGCTTTTCACTGTACCTCAGTACAAATGACAATAATAAACCAATACCAATACCAATTTCTCTTCATGGGACCATAGTTTCATAATAAAGGGTTACCTTTCAAGACAAAGGTGAGGAAGAACTTCCTCTCTCTCAGAGGGCTGTGAATATTTGGAATTTTCTAACCCAAAGAGGTGTTGAGACCAAGTCACTGAAAATATACAAGGCTGAGGGAGACAGAATTTTGGTCTACAGGGGGCATAAATGCTTATGGGGAACAAGCAGAAAAGTGAAGCTGTGACTCAAGGGGAAGCTATATGCTTCTATTCACATTTCTTTGCTCCTTTTGTATTCCAGCTATCTCCCTCTTCCTAATGCACTTCCCCATTAAGGTATGTAGATCAGCACATTATCAGTGTACACAGTTTACTGAGCTCTCAGCTGATGCATGCTGCCAAAGAAGAGCATGAAATCTGCAGCAAATATGATACTGAGCTAGTAGCATGATGATAGAATTTTGTGTGCATTATCCTGAACAGGTACAGATTCAGTAAGCATTAGGATCCTTTGTTTATTTTTGGGGCTGAACAATTTAATCACATTATTTCATACAGGCAGTTTAAATATGGCTTTGTTGTAATTCCTATGAAGACTACTATTTTGAAATGGGGAGCTGCCTGTAAATATTGAGTGAACATTTCATTGCATCTCTAGAATGTATTGTGAACACTGGATAAGTACTGTTAACTTCTTACAGTGTCTGTTAGTCTTTGTAATACAAGGGAACTCTGTATGACTATTTATGTTCCAAATTAAAATTAAATAAAGAGAGATATTATTAGGTAAGCTAACTCATCCAATCAGTTTACAATCAGAAAGACAGTCAAAAGACAGCAAATCAGAACCTAAATTTAAAGAAATATTACAAACAACTTTGAGAAGAAGAAACAGTAACTGGCCCAGAAACATGTCATAATCAATACTTTACATTTAATGGTAAAAACTTCCAAGAAATATAACAATAAGTGAAGGCAAATAAACAACAGCCTTATTGGGATCTGTAATTCCCCTTGTCAATGTTCCCTTAGTGCAAGTTAAGTTCCAATTGCATTACCAGTAATCATAAAATATGAACTGAGGTATGGGAAGATGACGATGTAAGCCATTTTCAAACCTAAAAATGATAAAAAGGCACCATGATCTGACAAGAATGAATTTTGTCCATCCTGAAGTTAATGCTGTTTGGTCATGTGATGGACAGTGGAAAAGGTTGTCTAAGGTTACAACATGATCTAGATCAACTGGGAAAGTGGGCCACCGACGGCAGATGGAATTTAACTCGGACAAGTGCAAAGCGATATAGTTGTGGAAGTTAAACCAGGGCTGGATATACACAGTGAATGACAGGGACCTGGAGAATGTTGTGAAACAGAACGACCTAGAGGTCTTTGTACAACATACAAGTACATAGTTCCCTGAAAGTGGCAACACATGTAGACAAAGTGATGCGGAAGGTGTATGGTACAGTTGCCTTCATCAGACAGGGCACTAAGAACAAAAGTTGGGACATCATGTTACAGTTGAACAAGACATTGTTGAAACTGCACCTGGAATATTGTGTGCATTTCTGGTCACCATACTATAAGAATAAGTAGGTGAATCGTCACAGTCTTTTTCTCAGAGTAGGGGAGTCTAAAAACTACAGGGCATTGGCTTAAGGTAAGAGGGGAAAGATTTAAA
>JARFYF010000056.1:11334263-11346966 GCA_030265395.1 Rhina ancylostomus
CTGATGGGGCTCAGGTGTGCACAGTTATCTAATCAGTCCAGCATGGAATCCATGTGGTGGACAACAAGGCATTAATGGAGCCAAATTGAGGACCAGAACTCAGAACCATGACAAGAACTCCTTCACTACTCACTGAAACTTCAAATTTCAGATTTCTGTAGTGGTACTGGAATTCACAACCTATTAACTCAAACTAAGAGCGCTAGCAACCCAGCCACAGCTGATGCATAAGCCACAGGCATGCATTCACATAACATTATAGTAACAAATAATATATCAGTAACTAGAACAGATATCCTTCATCGGCAGAAGGCTATTGATTAGACCCACTTTAATCTGCTTTTTGCCCCACAACTTGAGCATAAATTGTCACCATGGAGGCAGTAAAAATAGACGTGAAGCAAGGCTTGACTTATTAATTTAACAACTCTGCTTCCTGTCAATCACACTGCAGAAAGCTGAGAGGATTTTGACAAAAATCTATATTTGACCGAAGCTTCCAGGGCTGCTGATGAATTCCATCCTGCTGGATTTTGCTTTTCTCTCCGCCTGGGATTTTTTAATGCATTCTGACCAGTTCTAATTTTGCTCCACTGCACTAGCACACATTGTCACGTAGTGTACTATTAGAGTAGTTGTACTCTTTTCCCCCAGGTGAACAGTCCGTTAGAAATATTACATGATACAACTGAGGTTATCTTCCGCAAAGCAGGAAAATTACATATTCAACATGAGGAAGGCTTGCTTAACTGAAGGTACACTTATGCACATCTTTCTTTTGACGGCCATACCCAATGTATGGAAAATTTAACTGGTCAGAATGCATTAAAGAGGTTTGGAAAGTAGAATCCAATAGGGCCAACTACTCAACAGCTCTGAAAGCTTCTGTCGAATATAGATTTTTATCAAAAGCCTCTCGACTTTCCACAATGTGATTGACAAGAAACACAAATCTCAAAGTTGCTAAATTAATAATAAGTAAAGCCTTGCTTCACATCATCTTCCACTGTCTCTCCCCTGCTTGTGAGAAAGCTTTCTGCAAAGGATTTTGTATATTTCCATGCAAAAAACAATAACATGTTTATGTAGTCTTATGAAAACATAGAAACAGGTTACCTTCAAAATGCCTTACCCCCTGCAGAAAGATACTGGACATAAATAATATTAGAGTTAGAATGTAAATGACTATAATTTTCAGGTGAATTCAAGCTGGAGAACTGCTGATGGTGGTTGCCAGGATTGACAAGAGCAGTTAAATAAAATGGATCAATGGACAGACCAGAGATATTACATTCAATAAGGATAAATGTCTGTGCTCTACCCTAGGGAATATTCTAATCCAAGTTTCACACAGAATCTTGAATCACTCATAGGGGAAGATGATTTGGTTCCTGCAGGGGTGTATTATTTATTGCACTTGGGATGTAAATGCATCTGGTAAAACATGTTGCAACAGAACAGATATCCCTGTCCAACTAAACAGGTCAGACCTAGTTTCTGTAATTGAGCTAGCAGCCTTGGCAGTACAAAGAAGAGCAAACGGCTGGAGTCATATAAGAAAAACTTGACCGATCTGTTAACAACAGGTATGCAGGCTATAAGAAAAGTACAGGGTGTAAAGACATAAAGGGGCCACAGACTTGTTTCTAAAGCAATAACCCTCAGTAGGAATACAGGGAAATGTGATAAATTTGGGAACATATGATCATAAGAAGAAATGTCTCTATTAATAACTGGCCTGTTGTGTACAAATGACTTTTGCAGTGATGTGACACTGTTTGATTGGGTGAATCAAAGGGATGGATTGTTATGATTGGATACAGGTTAACGTCAAAGATCTTATTTCTAGCTGGTCAAAAAGTAACAGTTAGATATTTATAAATTGGAGAAGATAGTCATCTATGATGTGTAAACCTTAGCATTTCGTTAAACAGGTCACATTAAATTATGCTTAAGGTATAATAATCGCCATATGAGTTGAGATGTTGGTAATCCTGGAACTCTATATCTGGGTTATTTCCTTTCATATGCTCAAATAAACTGTTAACAAAGGAAGCTGAGTGTTGACTGATTGGTACTGCCACTTCAACTCTCAACTGAGACAGTAGGAGGAATAAAAATGGCATTAATGTAGGATTAGTGCAGATGGGTGATTGATGGTCAACGTGGACTCAGTGGGCTGAAGGGCCTGTTTTCATGCTGTATCTCGCTATGACTCTATGACCTCACTCTCCTCCTTAATGGGCCAAGTTAAAAGCTTCCTCTTTGACCAAACCCGGTCATTTAGCCTCATGCTTTACGTGGCTTGGGGTTAATTATTTTCCCTGATAATGATCCAATAAACAGTGTCAAGAGGCCTTTGCTCTGTTAAGTGTTTGTTTGATTCATCCACAAGATATGGCACTACTTGTTCCAACTTCAGTTTGAAAACCGTTATGATCGTGGAACAGTGGGATCATCATAAAACCATATCTGATTGGCTAAGATCCTGCTGAATCCTGCCATCTTAACTTGCTCTGTCTTATATGTGACTCCATACTCACCAAAGGAATCCCTTGCCTTGAGTGGCTTGCTAGACCATGTCAATCATTGCAATGAGTCTGGAGTCGCTAGTCCAGGTAAGGATGGTGTTACAAACCAGCAACAAAAGAAACACACCGAGACATGTATAAGTGTTAAAAACTACATTATTAATAACTACTAATGATAATAAGAAAAATAAAAGTGAAAATGTTAGAGTGTTAGCAGTAAAAATGTTAAACCCCGAACATTAACCCCAAAAACTAACTAAACTTGTCGTGTGTGTGTGGCAAATTCCCGAACTCCATGTCCAGGAATGGTTCTTAAAGTTCAGTTCAGCAAGCCATAAGGTGCAACATGAATAAAGGCTTCTTCAACAACCACCATTGTCTGGAGATAACACGTAGATGCAGAGAGATAATAGAGAGTATCATGGCCGTCCACAACAACTACCTGTTTCCTTCTACAGGTCAACAACCAAGCAAACTCCACTTCTTCATTTCGATGTGTCTGCCACACCCTAGAGCATCCGTGCCGTGGCCATCCACACCAACTACCTGTTTTCCTCCACAGGTTACCGACAAAGTGAACTCCACCGGATTACTCTCAACAATCCATACGTGGATTGCAGTGACAGTCACAGTTATTGTTTCTCATCCATCGACAGAGAAAACAAGCAGGCTGGTGTCTCTCTCCCTCTCTCATTCTTCTGTCTCTCTCTCTCCTTCAGACTGACTCCCACTGGTTGTTTCAACAACGTCATGACGTTCTTTATCTTCTATTGACGTAAGCACGCCACACACACACACACACACACACACACACACACACACACACACACACACTCACTCTCTATCTAAAAGGGACATTCACTAATAGTCCTAGTCTGTAACACTTTACCCTGTACTACCTCAATGTACTGAGTAACGAATAGATCTGTATGAATAGTATGCAAGACAAGTTCTGCACTGTACCTTGGTACAAGTGACAATCATAAACCAATACAAATCTTTCAGATATCCAGAAGTATTTATTCCATTCAAAGTAGCAAGAAGCTCTAAGAAAACAATTAGAGCAAAAGTAAAAACTTTGCAGCAACCATTGTTACTGAAGTTTCTCCATTTAGATACATCTTATTTCATTTTTTGTGCTTCAAGGAATTTAATTATGTACACATCTAATACTGCCTACACTTTCCAATACATCTTTCCTCCCAGCATTCTGTGTTACGACCTCTGTG
Source organism: Rhina ancylostomus (assembly GCA_030265395.1). Lineage (NCBI taxonomy): Eukaryota > Metazoa > Chordata > Chondrichthyes > Rhinopristiformes > Rhinidae > Rhina > Rhina ancylostomus. The sequence continues at coordinate 11,338,024 of JARFYF010000056.1, forward strand.
TAGTTCTGCTTTATATCCTCTCAAATATCAAATTTGGTGCATGAGTGCACAATTAAAGGCACCAAGTTTGATCTCTCTCATTGCTGAAATTTTGTATGGTAAAAGTGGGCACACAAAAGGTAGTTTACATCTGGAAAGGAATTATAAAAATAAAAATATTGGAAATAGGTCAAGGCAGCATCTATGGAGGTAGGATTCTTTTGTTTTTAAGTATTTGACACATAATGGGAATGTGTTAACATTTCCTATATTAGTAGAAAACTTCATATTTAAAAACAGGCCATTTGCAGAGTAAGTAGTTGTACAAAGGCAGTAATATGGCAAAAAATAAGAAAATAAGAGAATAGCACTAAGAAGTAGAAAATGCAAGACATATTAAACGTGGCGTTAAGTAGGCAGTCAAATCATTAGTATCTTGCATATCAGAAGTAATTCAACATCCAATACCTGATAGACTGAACAATCCCAGTGATTTGTGTCACGGAGTACGGTAAGAAGCCTGTGTGCTGTAGATCTGCCCACACCTATGTACAGAAAATAATTAATCCAGTTATTTTCTCTTAGCTATACAATAATCTGTCTTCATTCCCACAGGTTTCATTATAACTTCATTAAAACAGTTGGAAAAACTTTAGTGAACATTCTGACGATTATTATCTTGCAACCAAATTAGTCCAATTCACTGTATTTTACAACCCCACCTGGTTTTGCAACTAAATTTCAATTAGTTTAGCCTGTTGAATCTTTGGACTGTATATTAATATTTTTTACTTTTCTAATGTGCATGTGAAAGCTTCCAAGAGGATTTACTTAATCCAAGAGCAAAACTGCAGTTCTCAATCATTAATTCTCAGTGATCAGAAGGTGAAAAAGCACATATTTCAGATCAGAAAGCTCATGGTTTCCCTTTGGAAACTAACAGGTCATGGAATGAGAAAACAGTGCAGAAGAACCAAAAAACTAACACATGAGATGAGCTCATACACACACTTCCTCCCATGGCGAGTTACTAATCTCACCTGTGCTGTTAAGAGGAGTTTGGCAAGCAGAGACTTAGTGCTTCCCCATAGAGTGAACAGGATAAGAGGAAAAAAGAAAAAAAGCGAGTCAACCTCCGCTGCATCCATGACCTTCCTAAGAGTAGAACTGCAGAGGACTGGGAACAGTTAGCCTGTCCACACTCTCAGGCAGTAGAAGAAGTTGTATGGCGCAGGGAGACCTAAAAAGATGGGAGAAAATAAAGATTCCTTGGCTTCCACAGGACCTTAACAACATACTCTCCACAATATTGCTGATTGTTCCCATGAAGTCTCACCTTGGCTGGCATCCGTGTGGCCAGAACAGTTAGGGTATTTACACAGGAAGCAATCACTTCCATTGGAGGGTTCATCACTGAACTGAGCCTGCAGCAAGCATAGAAACGATCAGCATTAATAAAAGAAAGCTAACTCTACCACATATCCAGACATTAAAATGTCTAATACTGCTAAATATAAATTAGTGTGCAAGTGGTACGTGAACAATTCCATCACTAAGTAAAAGATATGAATATCTTTTGCATAATTGGGTTCTTAACTATAGACAATGGGTGCTTTTAGGTGAAATTCACACTCTAAAATACAAGTCACAATACCAAAGCAATTTGGCAATCATTTTTGATCATGTTTCCTGAATTTTGATTAGATTATGACCATACTATTTAATTTTTGAAGCAACTACATATAAATACCAGAAAATAGTGTTCACTCTCAGCTCCATGAATAAATTTTTGAACATTCTTACCTCTGAATTAACATGTACAAACGTGAAGTGATTGGCAGCAGACAATCTGTAATAGACCAATCCGTGCTGACTATTTTATGTACCAGATCAATGATAGGTTTGACCTTCTGGCAATGAAGGAGAACATCTGGTACAAAAAAAAACAAAATTATACATAGAATCTATTGATGTGCAATTAAAGGATTTCATCATTTAAAAGCTAATGCAAGATTTGAATGCTACTATATTACTCTGTAGGAACAAAACAGTATAGCACAGGAATAGGCCCATGATATCTGTGCCGAACACGATTCCAAATTAAACAAAATTTCTTGTGCGCATGATCCATATCCCTCCATTCCCTGCATATTCATGTGTCTATCTAAAAGTCTTTTAAATGCCACTATCATATCTGTTTCCATCACTACCTGCTGCAACCCTTTCCGGTCACCCATCATTCTCTGTGTAAAAACCTTGCCCCACACACATCCTTTAAACTCTCCCCCTCTCACCTTAAATGCATGTCCTCTAGTGTTTGACATTTCTACCCTGGGAGAAAGATTCTGATTGTCTACCCTATCTATGCCTCTCATAATTTTATAAACTTCTATTAGGTCTCTCCTCAGCCTCTGACACTCCAGAGAAAACAATCCAAGTTTGTCCAACCTCTCCTTAGAGCTCATACCCTTCTAATCCAGGCACTATCCTGGTAAACCTCTCCTGAAAAAATAAACTATTTGTTTTGCATGGAAATTAAATTAGTGGAGATACCCTCCAACTTTAAATTATGTCATGCAAGATATTTACTATGAACATCTTAAAGGGGAAGGAAACATTTTATGTCAAATGATAGCAATGACTTGCAATATCTTTGTAGTTCCTACAGCTAGACTTGCGCAAGCAAGCCAATCAATTACATAATTCAGCAGTGGGCTGTTGAAATATTTAAGCAACACATATATTCAGTATCATAATTGTTTCATGTGAAAGTACTTTACAAACAACAGTGACTCATTAAATTTTGATAACTTGAAGATACTTCTTTACAGGAAAAATATTGAAATTATACAAATACCACAGGGAAACAGGCACAATAAAAGGACATTATGAAGTCAGATTTAGGTAACTATGAACAAAGAGTGGTTTGTACACCTGCAACAGACAACAAAGGCATTTTAAGCATTCTACATTGATTTAGCAAAATGTAAATGCAGATATTTTCCACATACAAATAGATAGAGATAATAACAAGTCTGTATAGCTGTCATGCATAGCAACTGGTAGCTTACCTGCTGTTGAAACCACATGTAGCAGCATCTCAATCTCACAAGTGAAAATTGTCCAAGCGCTGTAGGAGTAATGCCAACGCACAAGGTAACCCTGAGCTGTAGGCATCACAGTTCCGTATGTACCCTGTGGCATGCGTATATTCGACTGTACAGATCCTAAAATTAAATAATGCCAAACATGCAATGAAAGTTTTAAAAATTAAAAGGAAAATATAGCATTTATTTTGACAGTATATTCCTTCTTAATTTCATTCACATTAAACGTCAGCTCATCAAGGATATCAATTTTGCTGCTTTACCAATATTTTCTTGCATCTTTTATATTTAGAATCTTATTTTCCAAAATAGAGATGTTAGAGTATCCAGTTTAACATCAAATAACATAATAACATGGTGCAGTTTAGCTGCCATGATTAACTTCTGAATTTAACCAGGTTATCTAATAAAGAACTAGCTAGAAAACAGACAAAGGATTGTGATAACCATGGAGAAGCACCACAGTCAATCCATTACCAAAATGAACCTTCAGTGAAACTCTGCTCCTGCTTTCTTTCCAGCTTTCACATCATTCCCATGCTAAGTGAGCTCCTTCCATTTAAACTTGCGGAGTGAAGAATTAATCCTTTGTACCCAAAAGATGCACCCCATAATCAGGTGATCCAGTTGCGTTTATACATTTATCTTACAAGTGCTTTCAATTTTAGTAGAATAAATTTATTATGTTGAAGGGGATATTGTAAGAACATTCTTGAAGGGAAATTAAAGCACCAGGTCAGAAAGTGGAGGAAATGAGAGCAAGGTACACCTCATGACCAGCAAATCTGCATGAAAGGTCAGGCAAGAGCAAGATGGGAGGGACTGGTGAAGTGTGTTTATTTTAATGCTAGGAGTATTAAGGGCAAGGGTGATTCAGAATCCAAGTGGCTGCACGTATTGATTGTATGGTAAAGATATATGGCATGCTTGCCTTTATTAGTTGAGGCATCGAGTTCAAGAGTCAGGAAGTTATGTTGCACCTTTATAAAACTATGAGGCCACGTCTGGATTATTGCATTCAATTCTGGTCACCCCATTATAGGAAGGATGTAATAGCTTTGAAGAGGGTGCAGAAGAGGTTTACCAAAATGGTGCCTGGATTAGAGGGCATGTGCTACAAGAAGTTGGACAAACTTGGGTTGTTTTCTCTGGAGCCGTGAAGGCTGATGGCTGATAGAAGTTTGTAAAATTATAAAAGGCGTGGGTAGAGTAGACAGCCGGTACCTTTACCCCAATGTCGAAATGACAAATATTAGAGAGCATGCAGTTAAGGTAAGATGGGTAAGTTCAAAAGGAGATGCGCAGGGTAAGTTGTTCTTTTGTTACACTCAGAGAGCGGTAGGTGCCTGAAATGCACTGCCAAAGGTGGTGATGGAGGCAAATGCGATAGAGGCAATTAATAGGAACTTAGACAGGCACATGAATGTGCAGAGGATAGAGGGATACGGATATTGTATAGCCAAAAGGGATTAGTTTATTAGGTGTTTAATTAAACAAAATATTTAGTTCAACAAAACATTGTGGGCCAAAGGGCCTGTTCTTGTGCTGTACTGTTCCAATGTTCTATGAACAGGCAGGGAATGGAGGAATACAGACCATGTTCAGGCAGATGGGATTAGTTTAGATTGGCATCATGGTTGGCAAAGACATCGAGGACCAAAGGGTCTGTTTCTGTGCATTTGGGGTAACGATACTGGCTGTCTACTCTACCCACACTTTTTATAATCTTGCATGTGTTTTTCTGCCTCCCAAGAATGAACAAGAGCTTGAGGAGACAGACAAGAATACCAAAATGAACTTTAGCTGCATCATATGCCTCTACATCATGCAGCTGTAATTATTATCAAACTATGTATCTTAGAGGAAATAAAAGGACACATGGCTCTTGGTGCTAGAATATCTTAAACTTACCAAGAGGATAAAGTAGTTTTGGTGTTTGCCTTCTCCACTGGGTTTCATCCTCGTGTGAAAGTATATCATTTGGTTTGTGCTTGTACAACTCTGTATAACATGACATTTTGTCCAAAAAGCTGTAAACCTTCAACAGAACACAAAAATGAGACCACGAACCTGACCGGAACACATTGCCATAATAGAAGCAAATTCAATTGTAGGTTTGAAACAGGAGCTGGATAAGTATCTGAAAGGCAAGAATCTGTAAGTCCAAGGGGAGAAGATGGGAGTGTGGTACCAGCTGGATTGCCCTTCCATACAGCTATATAGACTCAATGGAACAAATACCTTCTTCCATGCCATTTTGTGATTCTGTGAACTCACCCTAGACCACTTTGAGAAACTAAAGATTTGTTATCAATGTTCTACATCAATTGATCAAAATTACACATAACATTGGCATTTATTTTATTTAACCTTTTCACATACACCTCTGGCAACACCATGCATTTTCCATCTGTTGCAAGGATATAAAACGATATTTAGTTGCAGAAATTGGCCATCTGGTTCTTTCTGCCTTTCATCAAGATAATAGATAACCTTCTACTTCAGCTTCATTTCCCTCAATTCCCTTAATATTCAGAAATTCATTGCGCCATTTCAAGTGAACTCCATGAATGAGCCTCCACAGCAGCACAGGATAGAAAATATCAAAAGGTTCACCACCTCTGAGTGAAGAAATTTCTCTCCGTTTCCATTCTTAACTTTTCAGCCTTATTTAGAGACTGTGAACCCCAGTTGTATACTTGTTAGCCAGGAAAAACATCCTCCCTGCACCTTTAAGAAATATGAAAGTTTCTAATCAGATCACCTCTCACCTTTCCAACCTGGAGAACATGTATTTAGTCTACTCACCTCTCCACATGCAACAAACCTATGAAAGGAACGTGTTTATTGAGTTTCTATTGAAAGTATATTCTTTTCTCAGTAAGGACACCAAAACTGTACAGATTACTCCTGATGTCATCTCGTCAAGGACCTCTATAATTGCAGTAAGACATTTGTTCCTGTACAAAAATCCCTCAATGAATTCTTGTGATAACACAATTGATTCTCTTCAATTTACATAGCTTTATTTTCTCCTCACTACAATAATATGTAATGTTAGCAATAAACAGCAAATGAAATCCCAGTGGAATGGCGTGTGATCTCAGTCTTTTTGGTTTCTCAACAAAGACGGCAAACCATGAAACTCACAGCTGCTGAAAAGGTGAGAGTGTAATGAGCCAAGAGGGGGAAGGATATCTTGTATCTTCCATTTGATAAAGGGCACATCATGTACGACTTCACTATCTTAGGATTTCATTAATAACAATATTATTAATATTTTTCAAAAACAATATTATAACAATATACTTTTGTTGATGAATTTTTAATTTTTTTTGGTATTTTTGATTGAAATTCTTCAGCTCTGAAATGTAACCAAAGATTTTACATTGAAGGTAATGGAAAATGCATTTTCAATTTACACCTTGGAGACAAAAGAGATTCTGCAAATGCTGGAATCTGGAGCAACACCTAATTTGCACCTATTTACTTACTGCAGTATTTTCCCATAGCACATGTCAAGTAAATCAAGTGATACCTGTATTTGAATAGTTTTATTAGAGGCCAATATACAATTTGCCTCCCGAATTGCTTGATGCATCTACATGTTAGCTTTCAGTGACTTGTGTACAAAGACACCAAGGTAACTTTGAACTACTATTTCCCAGTTTGTCACTATTTATAATACTTTTATGGACAAAGGTGGATGACCTCACTTTTCCACAATACGTTCCATATGCTATGTCCTCACCCACTTGTCCATATCCCTTCAAAGCCTCTTTACATCCTCTGGAAAGCCCTTAGCCAAATTATTGATACAGAGGATGAATAGCTGATACCCATGCATCAATCCTTACAATATGCCATGTCAGAGTCTGCCAATTTGAGAAAGATGCAATTTCCATGTGATCTAATATTCTTGACCCCCCCCCCCCCCCGTAGGACCTCTATGATACCTTTTGAAAATCTGATTACATCACATCTATTGGCTCCCCCTTATCCATTGAACTATGCATTTCCTTAAGGAGCTCCAGTGGATTAGTCAATTGTGATTTCCCTTTCATAAATCCCTATCAATCCCCACCAATTCTTGCTAGACCTTTCATTCTCTAGTGTTTCTGACAGATATTTTGTGTATCCTTACAGACACAAAGTAATTGCTGAATTCCTTTGCCGCTTCCTTATTTGCCATTTTTATTGTCCCATTTTTATTCTTTTCAAGGTGGTCTATTCATTATAGATTCCTTCATTATAGATTCCAGCATCTTCCCTACTTCTCATGTTAGGCTAACAGGTGAGTAATTCCCTATTTCCTCTCCCCTTCCGTCTTAAATAGTAATCACATTTGCTGCCCTTCAATCTGCAGATACAAATCCGTAGAATTTTGAAAGATGATAACCAATGCATCCAATCTCTATAGCCAACTCTTTCAAAATTCCAGCATGCAGATTATTAAACCATTGAGATTTATGGCTTTCAGTCTCACCAATTTCTCTAGCAATTATTTTAAGAAAATAATGCCTTCCTTCATTTCCTCAGTCTTGCTAGACCTTTCATTCTCTAGTGTTTCTGACAGATATTTTGCATATCCTTACAAACACAAAGTAATTGCTGAATTCCTTTGCCATTTCCTTATTTGCTATTTTTATTGTCCAATTTCTGAGTAAAAGGTTCCAATGATGAACTTTGCAGTTCTTCTTTGTACCTGTAGAAGCCCTTACCATTCATTTTTTATTCTTGCCAGTTTATTCTCATATTCTATCTTCCTTTTCTTTGTCAACTTCTTGGCCCTTCTTTACTGGGTTCTGAAATACTCCCCATCATATTGTCCCCAAAATGATCCCAATCCCAAAGCTTCTTGGCCCTCCTTTGCCAAGTTTCAGAAGGCTCCAGCATTTTAGAACAGGCCTACTGCTATTTCTGGCAAGTTTGCAAGGCACGTTCTATGGTTTAATGTTATCTTTCATTTCTCCTGTCTGCCAGAAAACCATCTTGTATACAGCACATAATTTTGTCTTGCAACTTATTATCACTAACTTGATTTGCCAAATATGGAGATCAAAGTACTTCATTATTACCCCTTCTACATGAATCTCTAGTTTCCTCATTTCTGACATTCCAGTATTATAACTATATGGCGACTAATGAATAACCCCACCCCCAATTTTTCCAGCTCTTTTTAGATACCTTTTTAGCTGTACTTTTGTCCGATATAAGTGCCGACAGCAGCTGCAGCAGAGGTGCCATAGCTTGTGGGAACATTCCACAATTGTTGTCCAACAAGACTGCAAGACCTGTTGTGGGTTCCTTCATTAAAACAAAGACACACGAGAATCAAAATCTACATTAAACATTTTGAAGACTGGTTAAAAAACAGCACAACTGATTTTTACCAAACAGTTCTTAAAATCTTTACTCCTTATATTTTCTGACAAAAAGCAAGCTTGGTTCCACACACAACTATATACTTTATGAATTGAATATTAAAATCTAATGCATGGAGGGAGAGGGATAAGTGCCATAAAGCTAACAGTTATTCATTCCTCAATTTACTTCTACAATACTCTAAACATATTTTTTGCTAATCAGAAAGAGTCATAAAAGGAAAAAAATACAAAAATTGCTAGGATGCCAACCGAACAGCTGCATGACATAACAATGTTATTACAGTCACTGACTAGTTACAGCAATTAATCCAACGCTTCCAACTATTTTCAGCATTTGCCTTTTCTGACAATGTTTGGGGCTAAAGTACAAACATATTGCAAGATATAAAATTCTGAAACAATATAAAGTTTAAAGCAATTCTCAACTTCCACAACATTTTTCAGAGTCCAAAACAAAATTAACTTTTTAG
>JARFYF010000056.1:11397832-11408230 GCA_030265395.1 Rhina ancylostomus
GGCCCTCTCCTGGTCCAAACTGACCAGGCAGGCATCCAACCCTCTGTCCTGCACATAGGCAATGGTATCCCTGAGCAGTGCAAGGCTGTCAGAGATTTTCCTGCCAGGTACAGTGCAGGTTTGGTCTGAGTGGGTCACCTGTCCCAGAGCAGACTTGACACAGTTTGCAATGGGCTTGGAGAGGATCTTATAATCCACATTCAACAGTGAGATGGGTCTCCAATTCCTGATGCTCCTCCCTTTCCCCCTTCTGCTTGTTGATGAAGGTAATGATGCCCTTTCTCATGGAGTCTGACATGCTGCCAGCCAGAAACAACGTTGTACACTTCCAGCAGGTTCGGGTCCATCCAGTCCACAGAGCTGAGTACAACTCTACCAGTAATCTGTCACTTCTGAGAGATGGAGCCAGTCAGCTCCTCCAGGGACAGTGGTTGATCCAGACTCTCCCACTTACTGTCATCTAGCACCTCCATGATAGAGGACAGGAAGTTCTGGGAGGTTGGACTGTCTGTGGTCTTACCATCATGCAGCTCAGCATAAAAGGACCTGCAGATCCTCAATTTGTCCACCTGCAAGGATGTTACTGAGCCATCCTCTTCCTTAAGGCGGTGAATCACAGAGCTCCCCCTGTGAACCTTTTGGAAAAAGAAGCGTGAGCACATCTCATTCTGCTCCACAGAGTCCAGATCTGAAAATGATCATGAAAGATTCTGAGGTAAAGGGCACAGCTGGCCGGCTCTTCACCTCTCAGAGCTCCTCTCTCACATCCACCCCTCTCAACTGCAGGAGAAGTTGCTGCAAGTCTGTCTGGAGTTGGCACAATTCCCTCTGACTCTGTCTTGCTTTCTGAACACCTTTGAAAATGAAGAACCTCTCGATGTTCTCCAACCTGTGTAATCCCTCTTTAGTTCTTCCATGTTCTCTGGGATCAGCAGTTTGATGTTCAACTTCCAGGACCCCTGCCTGCCTTCTGATCCTCCTGTAGGTGACAGGAAGCAGTGGTCAGAGAACAACACCAGCGTGATATCGGTGGATCTGACCATGACTGCCTTTGACACAAAGAGGAAGTTGCCCATTCTGGTCCAAGTGTGTTGCAGCTGAGCTCCAGCTGCAGGGGTGCTGAAGGCATCGCACAGCTTTGTATCTTTAACCATCTACATCAGGATTTTCTCAGCTCTTCCAGCATTTGCTTTTTTTGGTTTTGTTGTCGTAACACCTGCAGTTGTAAACACTGAATAGAGTACACTAGATTAGAAGAAGTTACAGTGACTTGCTGCTTTACCTGGAAGGATTGTTCGTATCCCTGAATCGTGACAAGAGAACAGATAAAAAAGGTGTTGCATCTCCTGTGGTTACATGGGAAAGCGCCATGAGCACGTGAGTGGATGATGGAGATGGAAGAACTAGGGGGCTGTGGAAGGAACGGTCCCTTTAGAAAGCTGAGAGGGGAGGAGAGGAGAGAGCAAGGCATGCTTTGTGGTGGAATCTCATTGAAGGTGGTAAAGTATTACAGAGGATGACCAACTGATTGTGGAAGCTGGTGGAATGGAATGCAAGGACAAAGGGAACCCTGTCACTGGTTTGAGTGAGGAGGGAGGGGGTGAGAGCAAAAGTGTGGGAAATAGAGGAGATATAGTTGACAGTTCTGTCCATTGTGGTAATGGGTAATCCATGGCTGAGAACGAAGGAAGATATCTTAAAGGCACTGGTGTGGAAAATCTCGTCAGTACAGATATGCCAGAGCTGGAAAAACTGGCAGAATGAATGGAGTCCTTACAGGAGGTAGGGTGGGAGTAGTTGTAGTGGACTTACTGTGGAGTTTGTAGACTTTTTTAAATTCTAAAATAAACTTTATTCATCATAAAAAACAAACTATATACAACAATGAAACAGTGAAAACCTTTACATTCGTGTTTGGATCAATCATTAGTGTTATAACTGAACAGGTTATTTACCTATTCCATGAGATGGAATGGAGTTGTCAAGAAAGGGAAGGCAAGAGTCAGTTTTGAACCACATTAAAGTTAGAGCAGGATGGAAGTTAGCAGCAAAGGTCATAACATTTTCAAACTCAATCTGAGTACAGAAAGCAGCACTAAAAGAATTGAAGATGAGGGTCTGAGTAGGACTGAAACAAGAACTGTTCCACATTTTCAGATTTATTCAGACCCCTCCCTCAATTATTTTTCCATGACTGTGATGACTATTTTGGTGCCACTTCCTGCCCTCATACAGAGCTGGGTACTTCCAGTATTTTCTGCCTTTGCTGAAAAAACATGTTTGCATCAGCATTAACGTTGGAGGGGTGGTTCTGTACAATCTATCAGCCTGAAAAATTAAGAGCACCAATAAAATAATTCAGTTGCTTTTAATTAAATTAACTCAGATGTAAATACCTGATTGAGGAGAAAGACCATTAATTTTCATCCAACTCATCCACTCAGAACAAATCTATACTATCACACCAAACCAGAATCCAATTATTTTGTAAATGATTGTTTCAGCTTCTCTACTAGAAAGTCCCTTGTTCCTAAAGCAGATATGTGGGGTAATTGTTATTGCTTCAGCCTTGTTGTCTATTGTACTTCAGAAATGAGGTACACTTTCTGTGAAATTCCACATAATCTTACATTGTTTCCTGTTCATGAATGAGGATTGAAATTTGCAGTTCATAGTCTCATCAAAGGGGTGGGGTGTGGTTGAATTTTATTTTCTATACTGAGTTTCTTCTCACCTCTCCTAAAGTTGTTGAATTACTGAGAAATAATTAAATTGGAATCAGGTGCTCCCAGTATCTCCCCTAACTGCTCCAAGGGAGTCTTGAAATTAATTGTGAGCAGAAGACTGAATTGTGGGATGCGTTAAAACTGACTCTGAGTCTGTCCTCTCCTATTGTTCACTAGCACACTACCTACTGGAGTCAAAAGGAAAGCCATCAGAAGTCGGAATCCAAACTGGTTTTCTTCTCGGTGACCCAGGGAAAGCAATGCCTCATCAACACTTTGTTTAAGATTAATAAACCTCAGCAGAACTCAGGATGGAATTGAAATTTTCTGGCTTGTGCACTATGTACTTACACATCCATTCAGCAGTGGCTCTGCTGCCAGACCCCTGCCTCTGACTCAGAGAGGGCTTGAAGTTCCACTCCAGGGATTTGACCACAAGGATCTAAGCATACATTCCAGGAAAGTGCTGCATTGTTGGGGTGCTTTTTTTTTTGGAAGGAATGATGAACTGAGGCTCTGTCTGCTCTTTCCGGTAGATGTTAAATATCCCACATCACAATTTTAAGGAAGAAAGGGCCAATGTTTATCTTTCAATGTAGATCACTAAAGCAGATTTTCTCGTCAGTGTCATATTGTTTTCTGTGCAAATTTGGCTGCCACGTTTTCTACACTACAATGTTGATTACACTTCAAAATGATTTAATTGAGTGTAAAGCACATTGAACACACAAGGGCCATGAAAGGTGCTATGCAAATGCATGGCTTTTTTTTTGTTTTACTTTAGGAATCTGCTGAGCCTTTGGCAGCACCTTAAAGGGAAGTCAATACAAAATGTCTATTCTCAGGCTACATCTAACCCACAGCTGTACGGCATAAAGGACAGGAACATAGAATAGACATTTCTCTTTTACTATATTCAAGGAAGACATGATAATATTGAAACTTTTAAATTTATGAAACACCTCTGAAACAAGGAACATGCATTATACAATGGAAGTAATAGACTGAGGGTACATCAAAGGTTTTGCTGCTGGATTTGTTTAATCTTTCAGGATCCATATATGCAGAATCTATTCCATTGAGAAAATAGCAAATTAATCACTTCACATACCTTAAAGATGTACATACTCTGCACAATGACAGGTTCCTGTAGTCCTAGCTTCTGGGCCACTTTCTGTGACAAAGATAATTACTCATTTCAAAACTGATATATAATCTCTCCCATTTATTTAGATCTCCCACTTTTGCAACATTCCCTGAGGAAGGAAGGCAGCCAGGCTGCCTGCTCCCAAGTCTCTGCTGCAGCTGTTCCCCAGTAGTTCACAGAAAGTGAAATCAACAGGGAGTCTATTGGTCTTCCCTTCCTTCCTGTGGAGAAGCAAACACTTTTAAGTCAACTCAAGCAAGATTCAAGGAAGACGTTCAATGGAGACACAAGAGACTTGCTGAGTTCTGATGCTGTTCAGCCCAATTAGTTAATCAGCCCAATGAGTCGCTCAGCCAAATGAGTTCCTCCAGCAGGTTTTTTTGCTGCAGGAAGATGTTCACACTTGTGGCTGACCATCAGAAACAAGAAACTGTGCTGTGAATAAAGGACAGCAAAATCAACATCTTTTTGGTTCTTAAAAGGTAAGTAACAAGAACATACCTTGTGCAGGATTACAAAATAGTTAAGGGTTTGTAAAAGATAAACATTGAAGCTTAAGCTAAAGTGACAATACAATAAGGCCACAGACTAAAACTGAGGGGTTTTTCACACAACCAATGGAATGACGTTCAGCTGGATGGTGGAAATAAAAACTGAAATCATTTAATTGTGATGGGGTTACATGGATTAATCATGGACCAAATGTGTTTCCCAACACACTTCAAACTTGTAGTTGTTGCTTCTGATGGCACAGCTTAAAGCTTCAGAAGGTCAGCAATGTCCACCTCTTATTAGAATATACAAAAAAAACCTCTTAAATTGGGTTTGGGATTGTTTTAGGACTTAATGATAAGTGCACCAAAAAACATTCAAAAGTACACGAAGCAACTGAGAGACAAAGAGAGTCATAGGATTGGGGCAGATTGCAGAGATGGGGATTGGGACCACAGGGAGATTTATACACATGAAGGACTTTCTTTTAATCCGAGGGATTGTTAGACCAGGTTCTAATGTAGATCAGCAAGTCAATGAGTGATAGTGAAAAAGACTTGGAGCAAGATAAATTACAGAGAATGAGGGCAGGAGCCTACCATTAGACAGTGGAACAATCAAGTCTGGATCTTTCACAAGCATTGATGAGGTTTGCATCAACATTTGAATGGAAGCAAGAGGAGATCCAACACATGAAATAGGTTTGTGTTGTTGATAAAGGGAATAGAGGGATGGCCACGAAGCTTGGGACCAAGAAGACGCTGAGGTTGTTCACAGTCCCATTCAGCCTGAACCTCTTGTCTGTGATTTGGGATAAGTCAATTTGACAGAGAATAGAGCTTGTGACAGGAAACAAAGACAATGGCTGTAGGCTTCATAGTACTCAAATGGAAAATTATTTCAGATCATCCAGTTCCAGATATCAGAGAAGCAGCATGACAAATCATTGGAGAAATTGAGAGTGGTGGTGCTGAGTTAGAGCTATATGTTAAGTATAGAGCTTTGAATGTGTAAAACATTTGCAAGAGTGTAGTTACAATGAACACAGGCAATTGCCTGAAGAAGACTGGCGGTGCCCAATTCAGAAGAATCTACTATTTTCAATATTTGTTTAAGGTATTTGAAAGCTATTGATGTGGTCAGGTGGGTTGGAGAAGGTGATGATTGCAGGGAAAAGCATTGTTAAAACTAAAATTTACAGGAGTGTTATTCAATTCTGCCTAGGGCTCAGCAATTTAAAACAGCAGAAATAACTTCAGTATGATGTAGAATGAAAAACATTAAGCATAACTGTGAATAAATTCCCTCATTCCAGTAGTTATGGCAACATGCAATTAAACTGACAATAAACTCAAGATAGACCCACCTGCACTTTGGGTGAATGTGTGAGATTTTTGAATGCAGGTTCCAAGGCATGAAGTGCTATGGACAGAATAGAGTCATCTTAGTAAAAGCAAGTGTGTGAAAGAACACAAAGTTAGGCATTAGAATTAGTGTAGAGTTGGGAGTCAGCTGGAAGACATTTTGGGTCTTATCAACCACATTTATTGTATTGACATCCCATTAACATACAATGCTAAATTAAGCTTTTTAAAAAAATTTTTATAACACTGAGAGTTTTGTCAGGAGTTTTTCCTCTTGTGATATTTAAACTTTCCCCACTGATAGTTCTAATTCTTCAAACAGAGATATGTTGAAAATGAAGAGCATGTACAACAAAAAGGCTTTCCTGCTCTGCGCAGAATTACTTAGCAGTCCTTCAACTGGTCTTTGCTCTCCTGGGCTAATGATTGGACAAAACAATCATGCATTTTGCCCCAATCATTTAATGATAAACAGCAAATCTAGTTATCTGTGAAATCCAACCTGAGCACACAGCAAGGCTTTGGAATTCAGAGACCCTTGTGGTTTATGAGCTTTTTGATGATATTTATAACCACAAATTTCACTAAAGTTTTAAGTATATGTTGCTGATTCCCTTGGCAATATGGTTCCACATCACACACAATGAAGTAACAATCAATGCATCCCCAAGTAGCATAAAACAATGACTTTACCATGACCAATTTTATTTAAGGATTTTTCTTTCGGTTTTAGAAAGTCACCTGAATGAAAAGAAAAAACAAGAATCAGTCATGTTGTGGCCTTCACTGGATGAATTAAGATATGTCCTATATCAGCTCATATTTAGACTTCTCAGTTGTTCATCTAGTGATGAAAATAGCTAGGCTATATTGTAGATCCTGTGTGGAGGCACAACATATTGCCCTCCTGCCCATGGTTTGGGGAAGAAAAAATATCTAACAAAGTGCTCCACTTTGAACACCTTCAGTTACTCTTACTGAATGTGAATGTACATAGTTGTTAAAAGACCCAAACCACTTTAAACTCTTCTTGATAACTGCTGTGTTATTCAGTGTTAAAGCCTGCACATAACAAATGATAATCTGAGTAAGAAACTGGAGTATCCATGGTGCAAGACGCCAAACTAGATGCGATTTCAGAAAAGGTAAAAAAAAACTATGACAAACAGATGTTTGTGCAACTATTTTGAACATCCAATATGCACAACAGAATATATGGACATGAATTGGCAGCCAAGATCCATATTTGCTGGGTTTCTGAATATGGCAGGTTTTGCTCCAGGATTTACCAAATGGAGATCTTTGAAAGATAGAGGAAAAGAATCACCCCTCAAATGAGTGGCTTGGTGGGGGTTAGAGGAAGTCAAATAGACTCACTTACAAATATAAAAATGGACGGAAACTACATCCAACCCTGAAATACTGCTAATAGCATACATAATTTTAAAAAAGCATAAACATGCGTCTGTATAATGTCTTTCATGCCAAAACATTTTAAAGTATAGCGATTGTTGTGGTCAAATCATAAAATCTTCAAGCACAAGGTGCCACTTAGCTCAATATACCTGGTCCAGCTCTTTTGCAGAGCTATCCAATTAATGCATTTCCCCTATTCTTTCCCCAGATCCTTGGTAATTATCCAGTTTTCTCTTGAACATTACCTTTTAATTTGCCTCCAGCATCCTTTCAGTGCATTCCCAAACAATTCACTAATTTCCTGATATCCATTCTCTTTTTTGCCTCTCCAATATGTGTCCTCTGATTGCGAACATTTCTGATACTTTCTGCACTAATTACATGGTGCACCAAATAAAATACTATATGAATGCACATTATTTTCATTGTCAACTAACTTGAATTCACCTTTGCTGTCAAGCACTCCACTTTCAAAGAAGAATCGAATTTTGTCCCCACTAGTCAGGAAGTAATCTGTGCTTCCCTAAGAAGAAAGATATGTAACAATTACTTGAACATCAAGTCTTATAAAATAAAAAAAATGATGAAGAGATTCAACTTACAACTTCCAACCAGATTACTCACCTGTTTCTTCTGAGGTCATTTGGGAATGCATTAAGACAAAAAAAAAGTTGTTGTTCATGGCCCTGAGAAGTCAGGAGAATTGGACTATAGATCACAAGAATTATTAAATGAAAAGACAATGAATGCAATATTAGGAAAAGCATTTTGAATAAATCTCCTAGGGTAGGCCAGCTGTAATATAAATGCTCAGGATTTTCAAAGTACTACTGTATGCTACAATGGAACAGTTGAAACATTAGAAATAGACTGTGATTCTCTGAATGGTAATTTGATCACTGTTCAATTTTTATAATAACTGCTAAACTTCAGTTTTTCTTTAAAAGTGAGATAATTCTCCTCCACATCTATATATTTTCTTCATTGTTTATTTCTTTGCATTTCCATTTCTCATTCACATGCATTCCTCAATAGATAGCAGTAACACAGAAAGTTCATTCGGCAGAAATATCCATGTGAATTTAAATTTGATCATTTTGAAGAAGCGCTTTTAAAGAAGCATATAATACACACAGAAATGTCCTTAAATCATGATGATAATGCTGGTATTTCCTCCCCCAGAACAGATAACAGAGGCCTAGATGAAGACAGAGAAATACTTCACTGATAAGGCCTAGTTATGAGACCCACATGGAGACTGAGGTCCTTGTATGAACTATCATGAGCAATCAAATCAACTATCTTCTATACCTGATTAGCTCAGTATGAATAACTAGAATGCCACACGTGGCGAGGTGGGAAATGGAGGCAATCTGCTGCAACCAATAGTGCAGCTGCAGCAGAATGAAGTTGGACAAAATGATTAGACCTGGACTGGATTACTGATGTGGCACTGTCTCATTGGAGGGGAATAGAAGGAGATGCATCTTGGAAAAAGGATTTAAATCCTTTCCTAATCCTGGAACAGTACAAGAACCTAAGATTGCAGACTGACTCTCAGTCCAATGTGTGCAAGGAGAAACCCTGAGACTGGGACACTAATACAAGTGAAACTTCAGCACAGCACATCTATGACAAAGCAGCCCACTCAATTGGCATGCAATCGTCCAACCTATCTGTGAACTTTCTCCAACACCAGTGCATGGTGGCTCTGGCATGTAACATCTAAATGTGTCCTACAGCAAATTGTTGAGTCACCTCCCAAGCTCGTGACTTTTATCATCCAGAGGACATGGGTGAAGGCACATGGGAATACCACCAAGATTCTCTCCACATCAATCATTATCGTTACTTGGAAAATATCGCTGTTCCTTAATCACCGAGCCTAAATCCTAGTACTAATAATCCACCAGTGTTTTGAGAATACCATCACCATAAGGACCACAGATAGATCAGAAACCCATTCTCAGGAACAATTAGAGAAGGGTAATTAATAAATGCTGGCTTTGCCAGTGTAATTTTAAAAAATGCATACAAAGCACTAAAGGTGCACACAAAATAGCCAGTTCTCTCACACACCAACCTGTGTTTTAATCTGCTCTGTTTCCTGAGTTGAGAATTCAGTACGAAGCTGTTGAGGGACATCCATGTCATCAATAATCTCTGATATCCGTGCTCTTAGAGAATCACATTCCTCCACCGTGAAAAAACCTTCAATAGCAACAAAGCCAACTTTCCTAAACTGGAAATGAGATGAAAGAAACAGTCAGATTAGTTCAGAACCTACTCATTAACCAGAGAAATAAGTAGTCATTTTGTCTTAGCAGAGACCTTCCCAAAAAATTCAGGTCATGGTTTCAAACCTCAGTAAAGGATTTCAACATATAACTTTCCCTACACATTTGATGCACTGGAAGTATTTTTAGCTGTGTAATTTATCAGTTGTGTTTTGGCCAATTTAAAAGCTACTATATCGTTACTCAAATAACAGTAGACAATATTTATCCCTCAACCAATGCAAGGAAAACAGATGACATGATTCAAAAGCAAAATACGACAAATGCTGGAAAACTGACATTGAGCAGAAAATGCAAGAAATACTCAACTTCTGTGGAGAGAAAATGAGAGTTAATGTTACAGGTCAATCACCTTTAATCAGAACTACCTTTGGCCTCTTCCCCTCTCTAGATTTTTGTCATTACATAAAAGGAATTCTTTTTCATTTTCTGGTTCTAATGAAAGGTCATTACCCCAAAATGTTAATTCTGTTTCTCTGCCTGACCTACTGAGTATTTCCTACATATTCTGTTTTATTTCAGATTATCTAGTTATTTACCTAAATCTGCAGAATCATTTGCAAAGGTAAAGCTGGCTCTGTATTTAGTTACATAAAACAAATCTACATTTTAAAAGTAATTTATTGGTTGTGAAATGGTTGGGTTGTTGCGAAGCTATGGAAGGGTGTTTCCATTGTTATGAACCAGCAGCAAAAGAAACACTCTGAGTCATGTATGTGTTTAAAAACTATTTTATTAATAGCTACTTATGATAATAAGAAAAATAAAAGTAAAAATGTTATAATGTCAGAAGTAAAAATGTTAGATCTTAAACATTAGCCCCAAAAACTAAACTCGTAGTGTCTGTGTGGCAAAGTCCAAACTCCAAGTCCAGGAATAGTTTTCAAAGTTCAGTTCAACAAGCCATAAGGTCAAACATGAGCAAAGGCTTCTTCAACAACCACCACTGAGTGAAG
>JARFYF010000056.1:11414159-11426003 GCA_030265395.1 Rhina ancylostomus
AAATATTTAAACAGCTTGTTCATATGCTCAGCTGAAATTTATACCATGAGAAAAAGGAACCCATCCATGGCTAACAAAAGAGGTCAAGGATAATGTTGAATCAAAAAAAGTAGTGCATACAAAGTAGCAAGGGCTAGTGGTAGACCAGAGGATTGGGAATATTTCAGGAATCAGAAGCGGAAAGCCTAAAAAGTTCACAAGAAAAGAGAAAATTGATTTTGAGAGAAAACTTGCATGTAATATCAAACCAAATGAAAAGGAAGAAAGTGGTTAAGGTTAGTGTGGGACCTCTAGCCTCATTCAGCTGGGGAATTAACATCAGGAAGCAAGGAAATGGCATATGTTAAACCTTTTTATTGCATCTATCTTCACCATGTAGGACACTGAAAATATCCTGATGATATCAGATGGGCTGGTTTCAAATAGCATGGAAGAAGTTGTAAAAATCCCAATCACAAGGGAAAAAGCATTGGAAAAGTTTGGGGATTGAAGGTAGGCAAGTCACCAGGACCTGGTGGTCTGCACTCATAAGTTTTAAAGGAATTGGCTGCAGAGAGATTGGTTGAAGTTCTTCAAACTCACTGATTTCCAGGATGGTACCAGTGGATTGGAAAACAGCAAATCTGACTCCTTTGTTCAAAGTGTAGAAAAATAGCCCAGTTAGTTTAATACCTACCTAATTAAAGAAGAAATAGCTTATTATTTAGGAAAGCCGAATCTAATCAAACCAAGTCAATATGAGTGCATGAAAGGCAAGTCATGTTTGACAAATGTTTGAGTTTTTTGAGGATGCAACAGAGTAGATGGAGGGGAACCTGTAGATGTAGTGTATTTGGTCTTGCAAAAGGCATTTGACAAGGTGCCACAGAAATGAGTGGCGCACAAGTTAAGAGCTTATTATATTGGAGGAAATGCTTTAGCATGTAATAAATTGTAATATAATTGTAATAAAATTATGTTGATTTTAAGATCCCTAAAAGTTTCTTTACATCCTTTTTGCAATTCATATTGTTTTCACCTTTTTTATATTTCAGATTTTTAGATTTGCATTTTATTTTGGATTCTTTGTTTTTCCTTTTGGTTTTATGCTATCTCTCTTTTGTCATCATATCATAATTGTTATTAAATAACTCTTCCTTCACTATTAGGCTGTTAACTAAATCTGGCTTTTACCTAATATACAAACTCACAAACTATCCCCCCTTCCCCACTTGCCCTGTCAGCCAATTCCTGCCCCATCTGTGGAGTAGTTTCTATATTGACCTTTTTAGCCATTTCAGAATTCACAAAACCAGAGTGAAGCAAGTTATCCTCAATGCTGAGGGAATGTCTAAAGAGAAGTTTATGACCTGCACTCTTCTTGGTTCTGGGTCTTATTTTTGGGGAAAATTATCCTGAATTTACTCAAGACTTTCTCACAAGAGCTTACCTGTTTACACCAATTTTTATGGAAGTCAAAGTCTCACAAAAAACTTTCCTGCTTTTGCTATGTTCTTCTTATTTCTGTATTACAGATTCTGCCATTTCTGCTGCTATCATGAAATCTGGACACAACTCTTACTATGGTTTTAGGATTGGGTTTTTAAGGAGCTTTTACTGAACATGACTTTACTATCAATTAATTTCTTGCACACTAATCTATTGGTTATGCCCTCTGTGTTGATTAGTTTTACTTTTTAAAAGATAGTTGGCAATTTCTTTGTTGATTTATGGACCAGTCAGTGTGTGGATCAATGTAAAATGAAAACACTGAAATATTTCTTCCCCTGTTTTAATATTCATTTAGAAACAAAGTACTTTAAAGTTGGTGTATCAGTAGCATATTAGAATAGGACTACACACTGCGAAAATATATTGTACAATTGATCACAATGTCATTAAATTAGAGAGGAGAAAGGCAATCATCTCTCACAACTGAATGGTCATCTAGCGATAGTTTGGGAAATGCATGCATGGGAAAAAAAAGTGGAAAGAGTCAAAATAGGGGCTGGGTGCTTCATCAATGATCGTCCTTCTATCACTAGGTCAGATATGGCCATATGTTGATAAGTCTACTGTTGGGATCCATTCAAAGTTCTTCCAATGATAAAATACCTCCTGTCAGCCAACAACCAAGAGCTGTATAGCAATCAGGCTTGGGCTGGTAAGAGGTCTGTAATATTTGTGTTATGTAGGGGTCTGTAAAACCATCAATTGGACCTTCATTACTGAAAAGATGCATCTTGGAAGTTGCCCTTGAAAAAAGATTTAATTGCATGTTCTATATTAATCTCATTGCTACAAGAGCAGGAAAGAAGACGTGCACTACGAAAATTAGCAAATCTCCAGGTCACCAGTAGAATTAATCCCATATCCCTTAAATCCTCTTATTATGTAAAATCTATCAATCTGCTTCAATTGTTCTCAGTGACCGAACCACCACTGTCTCCTTGAGCAGACAATTCCAATGATTCACTACTCTCTGGGTGGAGAACTTCCTTCTTAACTCTGTCCTTAATGGCTGACTCATTATTTTGAGACTCTGACACCTGATCCTATATACCCCAAACAGGGGAAATGTTATTCCTGCATCTATCTTGTCAAGCCCCTTAAGAATTTTGTACATTTCACTGAGATTAACTTTCATTCTTCTGAACTCTAGGAACTGAGCCCAGTGCTAATCTCTCCTCGCATGACAAACACGCCAACACTGGTTCACTGCACTCCCTCTATCCTTCCTTTGACTCAGAGACCAAATCAAACACAATACAGCGGATACAGATTACAAGTAATTGAAGCAAAGTGTCCCTACTTATGTTCTCAAAAGCTTTTGCAATAAAGGCCAACATTCCAATTGCTTGCCAAAGCTGCATATTGACTTTTAATGATTTGTGTACAATGAATTGTGTCCCACTAAAAACTAACACTTCTCAACTTCTCACATTTATAAATATTCTTTCTCTTTTCTTTTACTGTGCATGAGCAGCCCTCATGTTTTTCCACACTATGATCCATTTGTCACTCCTAGCCCATTCACTTAGTGTGTCCATAACTCCCTGAAGACTCAGCACCAATCCATATAGCACCCAACTGGTTACATCCCTTTTATTCCAACTCTGTCTTTTGTTTATTAACCAAACCTCAGTCCTTGTCAGTATATTAGGCCCAATACCATGCACTATAATTTAATAACATCTTCCATGGCACTTCATTCAAGGTTTTCTGAAATTTCAAATACATCAGGTCAACCAGTTTACCCTTATCTATTCTGCTAGATGCAGTGTCAAAAAATTTCAACAACATTGTTAAACATGATTTCCCTTTCATAAATCAATGTTGACTTTGAATCCTATTATTAATTTCCATGTGCCCTTAATAAGAGATTTGCCAACTACTGAGCTCAGGTTAATTGGTCATTAATTCCCTGCTTTCTCTCTCCCTCATTTCTGAAGAAGTGTGATTACATTTATTACTTTCCAATGTGTGAGAACCATCCTAAAATGGATAGAGTTCTAAAAGATGACAAGCAGTGCACCCACCACCTCCAGAGCCAAAACCATAGGAGTTATTGTATTCCATTGCCATTAATTTCCAGTACTAGTTTTTAACTAATGCTAATTTCTTAAAGCTCCTCATTTACTCCAGACCTTCACTTTTTTCTGCAAGGTTTTCTAAGTATTCTTCTGTCAAGACTAACATACAATATTTGTTTAATTTCTATGCTATTTCTTCATTGATCCATACAATGTCTCCTGCCTCAGACATGCACATTAATGTTAGCTTATCTTTTCCTTTTCACTTATGTCTAGAAGCTTGTAAGGGTGTGTTTAGTAGTCATACAGCACAAAAACAGGCCATCAGATCTGAAATGACTATCGAGCTCTCATTTACACTAATCCCTCACCAATTTGTTCACACATTCCTATCAACTTCTCCCCCCTCCGCTCCCCTCATCTCCCCCTATTGCATCACTCATCTACACACTGGGGTAATTTACAGTGACCACTAACCAACCAACATACACATATTTACAATGTGGGATGAAACTGGATCACCTGTGCAGTCACAAATGTGCAATAGCACTGGACGTCAGGATTGAACTCAGGTCATTGGAGCTGTGAGGCAGCAACTCTACTTGATTTGCAATTGTGCAACCCTGTGATATTTCTCACTAGCCTACTTTCATATTCTGCTTCCCTTTCTTCTTCAGTGTTTTGCTCCTCCTCTGCTGAATCCTAAAATTCTTCTAGTCCTCAAGCTTCCTGCTTTTTGGACAACATGATAAGCTTTTTCCCTTGAGTTTATGCTGTTTTTAACTTCTCTTGATAGCCATTGCTGGAACACTTTTCCTTTCGTTTGATGGATTTTTGCTTTAATTCTTTAAGTTAAATGTGGTTCTGTACCATCATTCCTTTTAATATAGTTTCCCCAATTTCTCATGGGCAGATCAAGTCTCATGCCTTCTTAATTTGATTATTCAGTTTCAGATTGAACAAAATCATTTTAAATCTTTATAAAATATAAAATTCTACCATGTTATGATCACTGTACCCAAAAGACCACTTCACCGCTATATCATAAATTAACCATTTCTTATTGTGCAATATTAGATCTAATATAGTCTGTCCCTTCACTGTTTCCTCTATGTACTAATCTAGAAATGCATCTCTTATACACTTCATGAATTCATTCTCCACATTGTTATTGCTAATTTGATTTGAACAGTCCATGTGTAAAGATTCCCCCATGGTTATTCTATTACCCTTGTTATGCAAAACATTAACTTCCTGATTTATGCTGTGCTGTACATTATTACCACTGTTTGGGCTGCTGTGTACAACCCTCTCCAATATTTTCTATGCCTATCTGGTTGTTAGTGAGAATTTGTACAAGGTATAAAGAAAGGTTAGTATATTAGATTGTGAGCCCTAAGACATGAATTATAGGTCACTTAAAAATGGCTATGCTTTGCCCTAAGATGGGACTGCTTAAAATAGCTGTGCTTTACTTTGCTTCGAATGTTTTTCCCATGCATTAGCTAGTTCTCTGTAACCTTTAGATGCGATAGTACCAGCACAATAGGTTCTTTGCTCAGCAAAGTTTGCAAGGCCCTGAAACCACACTGAGAAACTTACTGTAAAGATAAACGGGAGAACCAAATGGCCTAGAGAAATTAAGGAACTATTGTCTCAACAGCCATATTATACTTTTTAAGTGATTCCTTGTCCATAACCAATCACCGTGTAAGAAATAAGTGCTATGTTGCCTGACTAATGCGTGATCATTCCATATATGGTAATTCCTTCCTTCTCTGAAATACTATAAGAATGTATGTGAATCGATGTACCACAGAGACCACCTGGACTGGGACATAGGTGCCTGGCTTGGTGCTCTTTCCTCGGATCAAGTAATAAAGAGATTGAACGAGAACAGTGGTCTTTTGAGTCTTCTCTCCGACCGAATTTGACATTAGCTCCACCCAAACTGATTCTGTTTCTTGATTTTCTGAGCTAAGATCCTTCCTGTCCACTGTCTCTAACCCATTCTTTAATAACAGGGCTTCCTGTCTCCTTTTTCATTTTGCCTAGCTCTATGTAAGTTTAGTATTTTTGAATATTCCATTCCTGGCTTTTCTCACTTTGCATCTATGTCTCTGTAATGACTATTAGATTGTGTCCGTTTAATTCTATTTACACCATTAATCAACTACCTTATTATGAATGTTATGCACATTCAGATAAAGCATGCATGCAGGATAGGCGTTCCTTCAGTTTTGCCTTCTTACCATACTTTTCCCCTGCTTTGAATCCAATTTGATGTGTACTCTTATCTTTGCTCTGTCTATTCTTGATAAACTCTGGTAATCATTACTCATTTTGCTACTCTGCATAACCTCTTTACAAAAGAACATAAGAAACTAGAGCAGGAATAGCCAATCAGCCCCTCAGGTCTGCTTTGCCTTTCAGTATGATCTTGGCTGATCTAATCTTGCCCTCAACAGTACTTTCATGGGTTTTCCATTACCACTTCAATGACTCTGCCTCCACAGCTGTCTGGGGTAGAGAATTCCGAAAGTTCATCAAACTCTGTTAGAAGAAATTCCTCCTTATCTCTGTCTTAAATAAGTGACCCCTTATTCTGATACTATGCCTCCTAGTTCCATGACTAGTGGGCCATCCAGCTCCTTTTGTGTTGTAAACCTTAAATAATTCTATGATATCAGGGGCTCCAGGGGTTAGTGATGGTCTATCACCATCTTTTCAGGACATTTAGGGATCAGCAATAAATTTGGCCTCTCAGAGTTAATCATTATCCAGCAACAATTTTTAAAAAATAAAGTCCTGAAAAGGGCCTTCTGCTTTAATAATATCACGCATTATTTCTGTTTATGCCATTGTTTTATTCAAAGTCTGACAGCCATTAATAGTAAGATGATAGATGGAAGTAGTTAAGATTAATTGCTCTTTTAATTATATTAAGAGTCTCTTTTTATGTGGTAGCAACGTTTTTGAAACTAAAGTACCAATGTCTAGTGGTTCTCATTTTAACTTCCACCCATCTTCTCTCTTATTTCTAAAGGAAGTGACTCAAAAACGTATAGTTCTACTACAAGTCCACTAACTTTCAACAAAAGGCACTGTCCTATTTCCACTGGGAGTTTTTCCAAGTGATTTCCCTGGAGTTCCAACTGAGATAATTGAGTGAGTCTTGAGATCTTTCCGCTGAGGGATGAAATTAAGTTATTACTTAGCTTCAGAGTCATGAGTTTGACACATTTGAAGAGCTGATCTGGTAGAACTTCAATTCTATTGTGACCCAGATCCAAAAAGTACAGGTTTTTAAGATTCCCAATATCAGGTGGAATTACAGAAATGTTGTTGTTTTGTGCATCAAGATAATACAGTTTCTCAATACTGAAAAGGATTTTTGGCAAAACTTCAATCTGGTTGTTGGACAAATAAAGATACTCAAGCTTCTTTATTAAATTAATTGTTGGTGGAATGACTTTGATCATGTTGAACCAGAACTTCAAACAGTTTAATCTCTCCAGATATTGCAGATTGACAATGTCTTCAATCTTGGTAAGATTATTACCCTTAAGGTCCAGGACTTGAAGTTTGGATAAAGTATAAATGGCTGTTGGGATTTTGTCCAGTTCACAGTTGTGCAGTTCAATTTGGGTCAGATTGACCATTTTCTTTAAGATACTTAGGCTTAGGAGCTTGGTCTTATCATTGTGAATGCAAAGTTTGAGCAGGTGGAATGCAACGTCAATGATGGTAGAGGGTATTTTAGAGAGACTTGTCTTTAAGTAAAGAACCTTCAAGGAGCGAAGCCCTTTCATTGATTCCAGTTCTACAGCTTTTTTTTCAATAGCTAGCTTTCCAGTAAGGTACAATTCTTTGAGCTGGATCAGTTTGTAGATCCAATCAGGGATTTCATCACGATTTACGTACTTAACTCCCACTTTCTTGAGTTGGTTTCTCAACCATCAAAGCTAATGGTGTAACTTCAGTTACACAATGTGAAAGCCAGACTTCTTCCAACTGGCTGAGTTGTGTAATTTTGTTGGAAATTTTAACATTACTACAAAGTTCCAGCTTTAAGATCTGTATCTCAGTAACATCATAGACAGCATCAGGAATTCCTGATAGCATGAATAGGTACAACTCAAATTGGTCCTTCTTAGTTTTAGTTAAATGCTTTTTCACTTTCTCCACAGTCCAATCATTATTCAAACTTAATAATTTTAGCTTTTTCTCACTTACTTCTGAGAGGAAAACTGCAAGACGTTTGCAAAACAGTGTATCATACTGATCGATTAAGTGCATCAAGAAGGCAAAGTCATTTGTTACATCAGGGATATCACTGAACTGGCTTTCTCCTCGTTTCTCAAAAGAATATTGCTTCAGCGGTTTTCTGAAAACCCAAATTAATGTATGGATGCAGAGTATCCAATAGATAACTATTAATCCTAAATATAACAGGGCCATTTTCCCAATGAAACGAGCAGTGGTATAAGTACATCTGAAAGTCTTGTAAAAAACCAATGATAATGCATTAGGCTCACAAATATTGTAAAATTCAATAACATAAATATAGGCTGGAAAGTAACCAATAATAATTAAGCAATGTATAGTTTTGACCAATGTTTGCCCAGCATATAATTTATAGATTGTATCTTTCTCTTCAACATGGAGTCTAAATTTCCTTACTTTCTCAAACAAAGCTTTGGCTTGCTCTGCATCCTTCTTGTCCAGGGATGAATCAGTTTCCATTGTGCTTGATTGAATGCGTGTGGGCGCTTTATTGGCTGATGGAACAGCTTGAAGAGTAGTCTCTTCATCGTCATTTTCAGAGGTCTTTTGCGGTTCCAGAACCTTCTCCACTTCACTGGCATCAACAATGATTGCTGTTGATAGGGCTTTGGATGTCCATGGTGACTGCAGACATTTCTGAAGAATGTCAAGAAATTGTTGCAGTTTGGAGCTTGTTTTAGGATATGTAAAACAAAAATTACTACAGATAATTAGACCAACTGTATGGAATAAAATTACATAAGAAAAGAACCTGGTGAACCAAGGAATTTGACTGTGACACACTTGATTGATGTAGTAGTATTGCCAGTTGTATAACTTTGTAACCCTTCCTTGACTGATTTGAGGAGACAGGGTTGGGCTCATAATTACCTGTGGATTAGCATTAGCACGAGATATTTCTGGAGTCTTTGGCTGATTTGATTTTAGCCCATCTGCCTTTCCATCAACTTCATTGATGTATGGCAAGCATAAAGTATCATCCATGTAAAGCTGTATGCTGCAGCCAAAGATAGCCAACAACAACATAATGATGGTAATATAATCCATGAAAGTATCCCACCAAGGTTTGAAGACCCGGAAGGCTGGTGGTTTGTTTTCCAAAGTTGAAACATCAGAGACCGAAAACATATCTGAAATAGATGTTAAAAAAAAATGATGGTATTTGAACCAAACATTTTGTAAACATTTGAGATACTAGTTCTCTCTGTTATGCATTTTGGTTAAGGTTCTTCCACCTGATAACTAACGGGGGAATCCACTAATGGCTATATTGTAGTTGAGATATTTGACAAAGTACTTAAGCTAAAACAGTTCAAAACAAAGCTAAGAACATTATACAGCACTTACCTATGCAAAACCTTAGTATGGTTTGATCTAAAATACGAAATTTATCTTCCTAAGCTCCACCATAATTCCTACCTATCATATGCATAGCAAGAGATATCAAGGCCCTAAAGAAGTATTGGATCATAGCCACATGAATGAAAACCAGTTTTAGCTGTAGGAACTAGGGCTTTGTTCAGAGAGTACAGTTATATAGGCCTTTTAAAAACGTATCCTTTTAAAAACTCAAGGAAATGGGTTATGTTTGAGTAAATGAGAACCAAAGATCAGGAACAGAATGGGCTATACTGCCTCCTGAGACTTCCATTCAAACAGATCATGACTCAGATCATCCTGTACCTCAATACCTTGATTCCACTATGGTCTAGAAATTAATCTGATCAGCCATGAATATACTTAGTGGTAGCTTCCACAGTATTCAGGGTAGAGAATTCAAAACATTTGCAACCTCTGAGGAAAAGAAACATCTTCCTCAATTCAAATGTAAGTGGTCATTACAATATCATGAAACTATGCCCACTTGTTTTTGATCATTGTTACAGTGTCTGCCTTGTCAAGTCCCCTCAGAATGTTAAATATCTCAATGAAATCTCCTCTCATTCTTTTAAATTCCGGAGAGAATAGGCCCATTTTGTTCTCTTTTCTCACAAAACAATCTCCTAATTGCAGAAATCAATCTAATTAATATCTACTGTGCTGCCTAAAATACAGGTATTGTATATCTTTTATTAAACAGGTGTGACTTCATCTTCAAATAATTAGATTCTTAATTTTTGCTGTGTCTGCATCAGTGTATTGTACACTCAGATCCCTCTGATCACCAACAATTATTCTATGTTTCTGTTCTTCCTGTGAAATGGATAACTTTACATTTCCACACAATATACCCCATCTGCCATTTTTTCCACACTCATTTAACCTGTCTGTATCCCTGTTTAAATTTTTTGC
This sequence comes from Rhina ancylostomus, assembly GCA_030265395.1. Lineage (NCBI taxonomy): Eukaryota > Metazoa > Chordata > Chondrichthyes > Rhinopristiformes > Rhinidae > Rhina > Rhina ancylostomus. The sequence continues at coordinate 11,424,251 of JARFYF010000056.1, forward strand.
ATATATCTTCAAATGATCAGTGAACTTTGATACCATACAGTTAGTTCCTTCTTCTAAGTTATGACTACTGTATGCATGTATGCATGTAAATGACTGAGGCTCCAACACTATGATAGTCACTAGTTAGTTTGCCAGCTTAAACATAGTTTATCTCTGCTCACTGCCTTATGTCTGTGAACCAATCCACTATCCAAGGTAATGTATTATCCTCAATCCCACAAGGCCTTTCGATGGGGTCGAGGGTAATCTGTTATGTGATATCATATCAAATATCTTTTGAGAATCCAAATGTACCACATCCACTGACTCCATCAACCAGTAGATTTAACCTAGAGTTTAAGTATAACCAGGAGCCATGAAATATGGGGCATAGCGTATTTATTTTCACAAACTCTGTAATAGAGCATCAAATCATATGTTAAGTATGAATTCACTGCACTCCTTCTGAGAGCTAGTGGAAAATCTTTACAGCTGAGGAGGTAATAAGTTATTAAGAAAAGAGCCACAGCCAAGTGCTGATGTTTCCACTTAGCCTTTGGAGCCTGATTCACCATTCAATAAAATTGTGGCTGATCTTCAATCAATCCATACTTTCCCTAAGTCCCTAAATACCGTTGATTAACAGAAATCAGCCTCAGATATAAATTAACAATTGAACCAGCATCAAAATAACTACTTACTCGAGACAAGTTTTCAGATAGAACTTAATTTGAATAGATGTCTTTTCCCAGAAACATCCAAATTTTTATTTTACAAATTCTAAAGATAAGATAGAAGAATATTTAAGAGAGTAAAATTAACAATTCATGTTCAAATGGTTAATAACATTCAACTGACACTTAACTGAGAAATACTGATAAGGTTCCAACAAATGATTGGGTTCAGAATTTTTCTATTGATGATGTTGAAATAGGAATTTTTGATTGTCTTCAATATTCCTATTCTTCTAAATGAATTCAAATTCCTGACTTCACACAAATTGAAAAGGATGGCTTATTCTGGAGCTGGGCTACCATCTATCCATTAAAAATACATGAATGTATTATATTTAACACACATCACCAAGTTCAAGTACAGCTACTTTGCTTCATCCATTTGGTTCTTGAACCAATGGTAAAACCCTAATTGCCACAACAGTTTAGTAACATTATGACCTTTCTGATCACTTCGCACTAAAGTAGACTTTGTTTTTTTATGGTTCTAATTGTGTTTTTTTTGTTAAAAAATGTATAATTTATATTTAATTTATTTTTTCTTGTGAATGCTGCTTATATGATGCTATGTGCCTGTGATGCTGCTGCAAGGAAGCTTTCCATTGCACCTGTGCATACGTGTACTTCTGCATATGACAATATATTTGACTTTGACTTTTGACTTTGACATGTCTTGATGAATTCTTCTAACCTAAAGCAAGCAGTTACAAACACAACTTTTGCTAGTTTTGATCACTGCTCCAAATGGGAAGAATTTGATCAGTGGCAATCATTAGTCTAAAGAGGACCATCTATGTGACCATGATAGTACAGTTATACACTCACTTTGCCTGGAAGCAGTGCCTTAGGATATCTGCTGTTACTTCATTTGAATATATCATGTTTTACAATGACTTATTTGATAAACAAGATTTTAGAAGGGAGAAGCAGATATGAGAGAGTGCAAACTTGTAATTTATTAAACATTTACAGGTATAACAATTTACTGAATGGATTTTCCAGTTAAGAAATAAATGCCTCAGTTAATAAATATCCCATTC
>JARFYF010000056.1:11426036-11436671 GCA_030265395.1 Rhina ancylostomus
AACCTGATTCAATTCCTAGTTGCTTTATCATAGTTGGAGCAAAAATAGGGAGTAAGATGGGTTTAATTCTCTAAGCTGGTTAATTGAAGTCTGTTATCTTGTGCTGTTACCTGGGAATATAAATCTATGGTCCCAGCTAAAACTGCGGTGTAATTTTAGCACAACATCCTCTAATACAGTGTGTATGGACTAGGAGATTTTGAGGTTAGGGCAATAGTTCCTACTCAGTGCCGGGTTAGAGGCATCCCCTTGTGTCTGGAGTGAAAAGGACTAGTAAGAGAAAGATCCAGTTGTTGTGGTCCATGTGAGCAGCAATGATATGGATAGGACAAAGAAGGACCTTCTGCTGAAGAAATATGAACAGCTAGGGTCCAATTTTTTTTAAGTTACCAAGGTGGTTACTTCCTGAGTCACGTGTAAATTACATGGGGTAAATAAAAATAAATGGGTTTCAATTCAAGGGGTACGGGCATTAGAATTGGGGAAAGGGGAAGCTGTTCCTTTAGCACATGCTTCACCTGAATTGAGCTGGGACCAGACGCCTGATTAATCCAATAACTAAGGTAGTAGATAAAACTTTAAACTACATAGTTCGTCTCGTGTGGGGAAATTTAGAAAGTTGAAGAGAAAGGACAAAATGATAATGCATGGTAGCAAAATGAGTCATGATAGCCAAAGTTTCCCTGGAAGGAACAGTATATACAAAAATGAGTCTACTTTAGAGTCAGAGCAGGGAAAAATGGTACACAGATAAAATTGAAGGCTGTTCATCTGAATGTATGTAGCATTTGTAACAAGAGTAGGTGAATTAATGACACAAATATATATGACCAGAAAGTAAAAGGTTGCATAGGGACCAAATAAATATACCAGGAAATATTTAACTTTTACAAGAGAGGCAAAATGAAAATGGAGATGAGGCAGCCCTGAAATAAAAGGAAGTTACTCACACCTGGCCCTCACTTTCAGCCATAACTATAATCACCCCATGGCTGAGGTAATTCTTTATCATGGGAAAAAACTGACAATGAGAAGCATACCATTAACTCTTACATTGCCAGTCGTTAACCCTTGCATTCCCAGCTATCTTTTACAGTCAGCAGTTCTGAGCAGCTGGGTCTGTTCAGAATCTGCTCCATTTAGCATTATTGCAGTGCCACACCATCCCAATGGAGGTTGCCTCATTGGGAAAATAGGACTTCTATCTCCACAAGGAGAATGCAGTGGTCTCTTCTGCCACAGATGGATTGGTGAGGATGAGGTCAAGTAGTCATCCCTCACATTTGTTCACTTCCTGTCACAGATTCAGTCAGGATTTAGTCAGCAGGGTTGATACAAAGCAAATCTTATGATGGACATTGAAGTTCTTCCACCCAGAAAAAAATATTCCAACATGGGGAACTAATTTGGCGACTGTGGGAGTAATTTGTGTTTGATCTGATATGCAATGAGATTTCATTGGATCTGGAGTCTACTACAGAAGTATAGTAGACACCCAAGACTACTCCACCCACCAGCTGGTAACCACTGTTCCATCCACTCTAGTGGGAAATGACATACCCAGAGATTGTGATGGAGGAGACTGGTACATTGTCTGGCAGGTATGAGGACAACTATTTCAGGTTGGCACTTAACTAGCTCTCCTAATTTAGACATCTGAAGATAACTCAGGAAGGTCGACTGGATGCAACTTCGTGCCATCTCAATTCAGCATGTAGGTACCACTGTACCTTCTGTTTCACCATGTCAGATGTGATACAGCTGAGTGGCTCACCAGGCCATTTCAGGGGGTCTATATGTGTTAACCACATTAGTGGGTCTGGAGTCACCTATAGGCCAGACTGACTATCTTTTCTCTCCTGAAGGTCATTAGTGAAACTGCTTCCAGTAGTTTTTAATTATTACTATTGATCAGGTTTTTGTTTGCAATTTTAGAGCGAGCATGGTGGGATTTGAACCCATGTTGCTGCTTTGTTCATCTAGGCTTCTGGATTATTGGTCTAATTTTTTAACCACTGTAGCCACTGAGATGACACTTGCAATTCCAGCATTTAGGGCAGAGGAAGGTTGCACAGGATATGGTTGCTGGAAGCTAGGAGACAAAGAGCATTGTAACATCAGAAAATAGTAGAGGAAAAACATTCTGTGATGCAAGGTGGGAAAATAATCAGGTGAGGATTTTTTTCTTAAGTCTTGAGAAGGCCAGGATAGTAGAGGAAGCCTGAAAATTGAGCAGAATCACTGGTCACTTCCACTTTGAGAAAACTTGTTGAGTAGTAATTTTCAATTTGTGTAACAAAACAAAAGCAAAATAAATCATTTGCTCTCACTATTGATACGGTATTGTCATTTTTTCCTGATGTTTGATTTGGATGAAATATTTACCTGTCTTTTGTGTAATTCAATCTGAAATTTGGCGAAAGATTAAATATCGAGCAGATTGGGAATCGGAGACAAACCCAAAAGGTGGCAGGTAAAACATCAGCTGAAAGGAAAAGATAAATAGATGTAACCCCTTGTCAACATATTGTGACAAAGGGTATACCCGAATGGTTAACCTTTTCCTTTTCCTTGGTAGATACTGCCCGACTTGTTGAGTCTTGGTAGCATCTTTGGGATTTGTCACCTTTTGCGAAATGGCTTTCCATATTACAAAACTTCAGAGAACAAAATAGCTAGTCAGTATTTTAACATTTTTGCATTAAAATATAAAGAATTGAGTAGAGCTTTTGTAGTATAATACGGGAAAGTTAAAGAAAAATAAAGACAGTGAACCGAACTGTGTAAAATTTAATTTTTAATTTAACTGAATTATCGTTTGTTCCGTCGAGATTATGTTTAAGCTTGATTTTAAAAGGGAGCTGGTGAACATAAAGTTCTCTTCATCTGCTTGAAGTTTAAGAGTGCATTTATTCTGTAGACACTCAAACCACTGACAAACTGCGGATGTTTAGACTTCAGATCAACAATGGCAACATTCTTCAACTATTTTACAGTTCTCCTGGCAAAACATTTGCTTACTCACAAGTCTGCACGGAGCACCCTTCATGGTTTATCAAAAAAAAAGCAAATGCTTTTGGGAATAATGGAGTAGATCCTTTAGCATTTCACAAACCCGGACTGTAATGTGTGAGAATGGCTTCTCCAGAGGGCTCAGGTGACTACCAGCAAATCAGTTGTAATTTTCAGTGAACAGTAAGCGCTGGTATTAACGCCAGTAATCTAAAATGCTATTATCGACGGATTGTGCCTTAAAATGAGATAGAAGTTGTTCCTTACTTATTTTATTGGGATTGCTGTATGTAAACTATTGTGACAGCCTGGCATCATTCAGAAATCACAGACCGAATTTGGCTTCAAATTTTAATTAATTCCAAGTTCTACAGTATATTAGATTCTGCTGGGTTGTCTACCCTTTACCAAGGTGCAGAAAAGACAAACAGAGCTCTCGTAGCATTCGAAGGTTAACAAGAGAGCCGTTGAAAATTGTGCCTTCCAAAGATATAACATAGCATTATTTTAATAATCTTTAATTTAGTTTGCTTACATGCTGATGCATTGCCAGAAGGTTTAGCTGTGAATTTGGTTTGAGGTTCAGAATTTTTTCCTCTTTTGGAATCAGAATTTAAAAGCAATCTTTTGTTTTAATCATGAACCTTACTTTATACAAGGTTGTCCAATTGGGGATGTGACACCTTGTTGGGGATTATTAGTCTGACATCTGGAGGACCCTCCTGGTTAGACATCAAATTTGCTTTGATTGGCATAGGAAGTGTCTCCGATAAGAATTCATCTATTATCAGACCATTTTGTTTCAGTTTACTGCACTGTCCTATTTCTACCGGAAGTTCTTCCAAAGGATTCCCTTTGAGTTCCAATTTTGAAAGTAGGGAACACTGTTGAATCTTCCCACTAAGGAAGGTAAGTAAATTATTGTTCAGCTTCAGAGTCTTGAGCTTCTTACATTGGAACAGCTCATCTGGTAGAGTCTCCAACTTATTGGAGCTCAAATCTAGAAATGTAAGGTTTTTGAGGTGTTTAATAGACGTGGGTAAGGCAGTCAGACGATTGTTGCTCATGTACAAATGATGTAGCTTCTGAACAGTAAATAGACTATTTGGCAACGTCTCAATCTGATTGTCTGATGCATTAAAACGTTCAAGGTTGCCAGTGAAACTGAAGGAGTCTGGAAGGGAAGTAATTTTGTTGTTACTGAGATTTAGGAAGGACAACCTCGGTAATCGTTGGAAAGTTTCAAGTTCATCTACTCGGGTAAGTCGGTTGCCCTGGAGGTTCAATTCTTGCAGATTGCTGAGGCTAAAAATGCCCTGGGGTATATTCTCCAGATCACAGTTTTGCAGATCAAGACGAGCTAGGTTGAACATGCCCCCCAAATTGTGGAGCATTTCGAGCTTGTTCTTGTTATTGAAAATCGACAGCCCTGTCAAGTGGGGCGCCACGTACAACACATTGAAGGGTATTTTCGTGAGGTTACTGTTGATTCGTAGGATTTTCAAATAACGAAGTTCTTTTAAGAATTCTAATTCCAATGTTTTATTTTCTATGTTGACGTTCCCAATCAAGGAAAGCTCTCTGAGTCGGGTCAGTTTATTGATCCATTCAGGCACCTCCTCGTTAACCGAAAACGTGACTGCCAGCGAATGTAAGTTGTTGCCTAGAAAGAATAACGCGGCTGGTTTAACGGTGACTTTGCAGTTTACAATCGAAAGTTCTTCCAAGTGGACAAGTTGAGTTACCTTGGCGTTTATCTTAATATCATTGCACAGTTCCATCCTCAAGGCCTGTAACTCCGTCACATCGTAGACCGCTTGAGGAATCCCTGTCAGCATGAAGAGTTGAAGTTCCAACTGCTCCTTGTTATTTCTGACGAGCTGTTGTCTCACCTTGTCCACAGTCCAGTCGTTATTCAGATTTAACATCTTCAACTTTTTCTCACTTGCCTCGGAGAGAAAGATGCAGAAGCGTGTGCAGTACAGGGGGTCATACTGATCGATCATATGTAACAAGAAAGCAAAATCATTCTTTACATTAGGAATGTCGCTGAACTGGGTTTCTCGCTTTTCGAAAGAGTATTGCTTCAGGGGCGATCTCAAGATCCAGATGAGGGTGCGAAGGCAAAGCCCCGCGTAGATAGCTACTAAAATCAAGTAGAGCAGGATGATCCTCCGTAGCAGAAAGGCAATGCTAAAGGTACAAATAAAAATCTCATAACCGATCACGTTCTCTACGCCGGGGCGACATATAATGTCAAAGTCAACGTCTCGAATGAATACCATAAAATAACATAAAATGGCCAAGCACTGCAGGGTTTTAAAAACCAGTTGTCCAACGTAGAGTTTATATATGGTGTCCTCTTGCTCCACATGAAGCCTGAACTTCCTCACCTTCTCGAACAGGGCTTTGGCTTGTTCTCCATCCTTCTTGTCCAGTAACTGGAACTGTTTCTTTATAACTGGGTGAGTCCGCGTTAAGCCTTTAATAGATTCGCTGATACCCTGGCCCGCCGGTGTGCTTTTGCGCTTTTCTTGCGCCCTGACATTCATTTTGCTGCTGTTCTCCGTGACTGCCAGAGAGAGGACATCGGTTGTCCAGGGGGAATCGAAGCACTTCTCCAAGATAAAGATCAAATGCTCTATTTTGGAGCTTGTTTTGGGATACTTGAACCAGAAGTTGCTACAAATCATCAACGCGACGGTATGGACCAGTATGAAGTAAGAGAAGTGCTTCGGAAACCAAGGAACCGCACGGAAATAGCATGCCTGGTTGACATAGCGATATTGCTGATAGTCCAGATTCGTTTTGGTGTCGTCGACGGCGAAGACAGCGTTGACGTGCGAGATTTTATTGGATTTTTGATTAATTACTGTTCTACGAAGACCAGTTACATTAAAATCCACAAGTTCATCTGCCCTGTTTAAGTTGTCTTCAGTAGATAACCGGGTGGCATGGGTGGAATTGGCTTTAATTGGTAAACAAACAGTCCTATCCTTGTATATCTGTGTGGTGCCCCCAAAAACAGCGATCATCAACATGGTTATAGCCAAATAATCCATGAAGGCATCCCACCATGGTTTGAAGATCCGAAAGGATGGAGGAGGTCTACTTACTGAAGAGATTTCTTCCAAGGTAAACATTTCTAAATACAGAAGACAGAGCATTATTGATAGGATCGATTCGCAAAGTAAAGCCAAGATCAGTGCCCAAGTTTCTAATGGAGTGGTCAACAACATTAACAACATTGAAATGGAGAAACTTGATGATATTTTCAGTGTTGCATTCAAGTTCTGAAAGGTACCTGTTTGACAGGACTAGTGTGAAAAGCCACTAGAGCTAACAAGAACATTTTTATACAGCACTTCTAACATAGTAAAACATCCATTGGAACTTCACAGACGCTTCAAACAAAATGCAACATCCCAAGTCATAAATCCATATAAGGACTGGTTGATTAAAATCTTACTGCAAATATATAAGCTCTTGGTAAGACCACAATTGGAGTGCAGTTTTGACTTTGTTCAAGTGTAGGTTCACTATACTGATGGCTGGAATGATGAAGTTGCCCTATGAGGATAAATTAAGTAACCAGGCTGACAATACATACAGTTTAGAAGAATAAGAGATGATATCATTGAAACTATAATTCTTGAAGTGCTTAGCAGGATAGATGCTGGGAGAATGCATCCCTTGTTTGGGGAATCTAGAACCAGGGGTCACAGTTCTCAAATAAATTGGTGGACATTCAGAAATGTGTTGAAGAGAAATTTCATCTAGCATTGGATTGTGAACCTTAGGAAGTCAAAGGGATCCACAATCATTGTGTTCAAGACAGAGATTAGTTGATATAGATACCAAGGGAATAATGATATACTGAACTGAAGCTGGAGAGTGGAGCTGATATTGTGGACCAACAGACCTGAAGGGAAGCATGCTTCACTTTGCCCCTTATGAGTAGCCTTGCCTGTTGATGGAAGTCTTACCTATGTAAGTAGGTTCATAAATTGATGGGAATTCAGGGGAGAATAAAATGGGCTAGGGCAGGATTAGTGTGAAAATGGGTTTGATGCACCATCAGTGTGCTGAAGGAACAATTTCTGCTCTGTATCTCTCTATGACTAAGATACTACAAAAAGAAAATTTAGTGATATAATCCTTGTATTCTGAGACATAATTTACCTTCTGAAGTTTATTCTTTCTTCTTTCCTTTCCACTTATCTGTTCTTGCAGCCTTCAGGTACCTCATCTGGAAGAAAATTCTCACCAGTAAATGTCCCCAAACTTTGGCTTTAGCAGCAATTCACTCAATCCAGTTCCTATCTTTCCAACAATCACACCTGGCTCTCAGTGACTCTCTTCAGGAAAAATAAAAGTTGGAAGCTGATTTATGTCAGAGGTTCATTTTAACAACTGTAATAAACTTCTCAGTGTCTACATTTGTTGTACAACTTGTTGTTCTCCTGTTCCTGCTTCATACATCTGTAAAGTGCCTTGAGGTGTACAGTGATAGTATTTGATGCTGTTGTTCATTATATTATAGAACTGGATGGAACCAACAGCTCTCTAACCAGTTACTAAAGAACTCACAATAGTTCTAAAACTTGCTGTGTTTAGAATCTCTTTTGTGATGTTAACTGGAACTCAGAATGAACATTTTTTTCTGCATTTTGATAATGAGCCTGTCTCGTTATGGCCTGTTTCTTAGACCTGGCATGAGTGTACCAATATTGTGATCAATGGAGATGAGCAAATGGTCTGCTTTTCAGGCCTTCTTAGCTGGCATTTAGTAGCCTCTTATTGTCTCATACTATATTTGAACTCAGGTCTCCAAAGTTACCGGTCAAGGCCTCCACGTTATTAATCCAGTAGATTAACCATTGCACTACCACTGTGCCCACCATACTGTTGCCTTTTGGTGTCTTTGACACCACCTGTTCTGAATTATTGGATCCATTTTGAAAATCTCATATCCCGAGGTATCTTTTTGACTTTGCACGTAATAGATTTCTTATATCTGTGCCACTGATGCACTTTGAAGAAATACAGAAAAAACATATTGGTTGGTTAATTTACACTGATTCTTCTGATATTCCAGTTTTCCTCCAGAAAAGTCATAGGCCAAGCTTGTGATGTAATTGAAAGAATATAATGAAATAGGCCCATTAGCCAAATCCATGTTCAGAGTTTTATACAGCACAGAAACAGGCCCTTCAGCCCATCTGGTTCATGCTGACCAAGATGCCCCTTCCAATCTAGCCCCATGTGCTAGTGTTTGGCCCTTAATCTTGTAAACCTTTCCAATCCATGAACCTGTCGACTGTCATTTAAAATTTGTTATTGTACCTGCCTCAAACACTTCCACTGGCAGCTCATTCCAAATACATACCACCCTTTGTGCAAAAAAGGTTGCCCCTCAGCTTCCTATTAAATCTCTCCACTCTCACCTCAAACCTCTGCCCTCTAGTTCTTGATTCCTCAACCCTGGGAATAAAGACTGAGTGCATTAACCCTATTTTGCCCCTCATGATTTTGTACACTTCTATAAGATCACCTCGGAGTCTCCTATCCTCCAAGGAATAAAGTCCTAGCCTGTCCACCCTCTCCCTATAACTCAGTCCCTCAAGTCCTGGCAACATCCTAACATCTTTCCTATACCAGGGTGACCAAAACTGAAAACAATACTCTTAAGTGCGGCCTCACCAGCATCTTGTACATCCGCACCATGACCTCCCAACTTCTTTACTCAATGCCCTGATTGATGAAGGCCAGTGTGCCAAAAGCCTTCTTCACCACCCTACCTGTGACTCCACTTTCAGGGAACCATGTACCCAAACTCTAAGGAAACCATGTACCTGAAGTTTAAAGTGGACAGAACCAATGTACCCCAAAGTGATATGTTAATTCTGTTTCTCTCTCCATGAAATACTGCAGGACCTGCTGCATATTTGCAGTACTTTTTGTTTTTATTCAAGACTGCATTAATTATGCAGGATTTGAAACTGTGCCTTTGCGATTTCATAAAACACTAAAATAAATTGTGAACATCAAAATAAATGTATTTTGTGGAATTTTTTATTATAAAAATGTAACACACAGTTAAAAGTTCAAATGACATACATTCTGGTAGTTTAATACATTTAAGATTATCAAATAAAATAACTAATCTTCAATCTGGTTGGGTATCAGAATACTCTTAACTGGATCAAGGGCAGGAAATTTATCTAACTATGCACAAGAATATCAGTTGCTGGTTGAAGAGGTATCAGCAGATTATGTTTCAGTGACCTGGGTGATCAGCCTATGTGACAGCAAGTTAATGCTGGAAACCATCAGCTTTTATTCCTTTTTAGTTTTTTTGTTTGACAATCTTCTTCATGAAGTTAGAAAATGAGGCAGTAATATTACTACACAATTGTGTGTACTGTGTACATCATCCAGTGAAGGGCTGAACCTAGAGCCATCCTGATTAACTTGGTTCATCTGGTGAACAGGATACTTAATGACTACACCTAATCTTACATCTTAAAATTAAAAAAATCAGTATTGTTAATTCCCTATGATTTACCAGAATAAGCTCTTGATTACTACAGTAGTAATTCTTCAATTTCTACAGTTTAATCTGACTTTTACTCTTTTCCCATATCCATTTTTCACTTTTCTAATAATCCTTAAGAAAATAAATTACTGATTGACCGTTGCCAGACTAGAAACAAATTTTCACTATACAACCTTTTGAAACTCTGACAAACTTTTTTGCTAATTTGAGGAGAGTGGAAAAATGCAATGTGGGGCATTATAAAGCATTTTTGGAACTTAAAAGTCAGACAATGAAAAGTCATTTTGGAGATTGCTATACAAGACTTAAAATTGCCATTATATGTTAGAGGAAGCTAATTCATCTTAAAGCAGAATGTGTGAACTGGGAATAAGGAAGAAGGTTTCAGAGACAGGAGTGTAGTAAGGCTGTCAAGGAATTTGTAGATGAGAATAAGGAACTTGAAATACGAGTTGAATTACAAAGTGTCAGCAAGATTAGAAAGAAATGTTTGGGGAGGGTTTAGGCATTAGAGTTCTGGTTGATTTCAGAGTTTATGCTGACTAGATTCAAGAGACAATTATACAAAGCATTATAAAAATTGATTGGGATGGTTATTGAATGAAAGGGGCTCGATGGACCCATTGAATCGGGGAAGACAATTATATTCATAAATAAGCCATCAATATACACTTAAGACTTTGGATAAATTTGGAAGATTTCTACTATCTTAGTAATGTGCAGAAAGAACTTTGTCAATAATTACAATAACTTCATAAAGGTATTTTTTTTAAGATGACAGTGGCACCATTTTGCCTTTAGAATTTACAGCCAACTTAACCTGTAATGTTAAGACCATGCTGTGTAATCAAGAGCAAAATGTGAAACTTTATAACAATTCACGTTAGGTACTTTATCATGAAACATTGCCCAGTTCAAATTAAATCTAAGAAACAGGACTGAGTACTTGGTACCATTTATGGTTTGAAAGCTTCATGAGAACACCGAAGTAAAACACTGGAGTTAAATGGCATGTCTCCCAACATCTGGAAAATGAAGTAAATTAATCTTTTGGGTAAAGACCT
>JARFYF010000056.1:11452370-11465345 GCA_030265395.1 Rhina ancylostomus
TATATTCCTTACGTGGAGGACTCAGAATCACAACAACAATGTGCGTTAGCCTGCATCATATGTTTACACCTCTTTTCTGTCAACAATGAAGACAAGATAAATGTTCAGCTACTGTTTGATTGCTGTCTAAATCTGTTTCACTACCTATTTTGAAATCAAATATAGGCTACCCACCTTGGAATAAAGCCCCTCCTGCTCAGACCTGCTTCAATCATTTGTTCATTTGCCCTACCAACTTATTCTCAAGCCAACAAGGCCAGGGTGAAAACTGAGATTATAACCTTCAAGGGCCTGCTTTTCTTTTTAAAAAAATGTATCACACAGTACACTTTAAACAGGACCTTCCATCCACACACTTCCATATTGTTGGTCCCCAAATTGACCACAAATGGATCATTTTCCTGCCATCTCTAATTTCATTTTGAATTAGTTCAAGATATCCTACATCCTAACACCAGGAAGGCAAAATGTCAATTGGAACTTCTGTCTACAAAGAATGCCATTTGGCCACTGAATAGTGAATATTCTAAAGTAGCCACACTGCACTTCCCCTTCCCTCCTCACTTCTGTAATAGATTTATTTGGATGAACATTAAATCTATATTTTGCTGTAAGTTACAGATTGCAACAAATTGATACAGACCAATGTTTTCCACATGGAATGCAACTGCTTAACATTGTTATAATTACTACAGGAGTAAAAGCTAGAAATCGAGCTTCCTGGCTCACTTCTACCTCTAACTTATTAATGGAACTGAAGCACTTATTGGTTGTAGTGTGACTTGTCATGGCTGGAGTAAACAGAATATAGAAAAGGAGAAGACACTAAACAACTTAATTGCTTTCCCTGCTTGAACTCAATCATCAGAAATCAACTCATTCTCAAACTTGCAGCAAATTACTACAGAAAAAACACCAATACACAAGATGGTAGTTCACTTAGTACTTTCAGAGAGGTGTTTAATTAAAAGGATGTTAAACTAAATAATCTTCTGAAAAGTTAATATACTTTTAAAATATTTGATTAAAATATTGTCTCTGCATGCAGTATCTGCATATGGAGCATTGACATCAATAAGTATTAGATATCTTGAAAACACAAGCAGAGGCTTGACTAAAATAGATTATAGCTGTATATCTAGTAACAACTTGTTGCATTAGATGATCACGAAACATCTATTATTATGGCATTTAGACAATAGATTAGCCTTCCAAGTATTTATTTTAATCAGTTTTATGCACAAAGCTGAAGAAGGTGCCAGTAATGTTGATTACATTAACTTACCATTATCAGTGGCCAGAAAATAAATTATAAATAGGATTTTTAATCTAATTTTTATTGTGAATTAATCAATAGAACTAACTATCTACACTTTTAACTGTTAAAAGTTAATAGTTAAAAATATTTAAAAATTCCCAATTTGATTTGTTCAATGTGGCCTAAGTAAAATAAAAAATGCATCTGTGGTTTCCTATTAATATATATTAAAATAAGCTGTTTCGTTTATTTGTTATGTAAAGGTGAAAACTCTATTTAAAGAGGTATCTGCCCCATGAATTAATTTACATCAGTTCAGACCTTTAATGTATCAAAGGTCCCATTTAAGGCCCCATTTACAAATCTATAAAACAAAAACTCTAGATATACACTTTCAGCATACATTATACTAGGAAGCTTATGGCGCCAAAAATATTACAGATCTGGTTGCAGAATACAGACATAAAATACTTATGTTTGAAACACTTAACAAAAGACAGATATTCCAATAGAATTGTGAGACAAAGCAGACCAACAGACTAAATATTTCAAGTCTCATTAAAATAAAGCTACGATCACCAGTTAAAGTGACAGACATAAATCAAAACAGACCAAAAGTTAAGTTAGGTGCTCACTAATTTTACAAAGATTGAAATTATTAATATGTGCTAATATACATCTCACCAAACATGCATAAAATTCAGGACTAGTCTTCATTAATCATGTCTCACCAAATTATGTTCAGCAACAGTTAAACAAAAAAAAGGGCACATCAAAGCAAGCAATAGACCAAAATTGAAACCGTGCAGAATTCAGAAATAATGCTATGCACATTGACAAGGTAACATAAAACTAAAAGATATAAACATGACACAAAACTGATCACAAATGATTGAACTATTTGTACTGTAGAGCCACTTAACCAAGCAATAGAAAACTTGTTTTACACCTTGGTGTTAGTGGAGGGTTGTTTTTCAGATTGGAGGCTTGTGACCAGTGTTGTGCCACAGGGATTGGTGCTAGGTCCCCTGTTGTTGATCATTTATATCAACGATTTGGATGAAGGTGACATGATTAGTAAGTTCGTGGATGACACCAAAATTAGTGATGTGGTGGACTGTGAAGAAGGTCGTCAAAAGTTACAAGAAGATCGAGATCTTTTTTAAAAAAAAATTTCTCCTCAGTGTTTTCTGAGGAGAAAATCATGATTGCTCAAGAGATAAGGGAAATTAGTGGAGATGTTTTGGAGAACATCCACTTTACCAGGGAGAAGATATTTGCAGCCTTACAGTGCATTACATTGGATAAATCCCCAAGGCCTGACCGGGTACATCCTCGGACTTTGTGGGAGGCCAGAGAAGAAATTGCGGAGGCCCTTGTGGTGATATTTGCTTCATCGTCAGCCACTGGTAAAGCTACTGAAGACGGAAGGTGGTTAATGTTATTCCGTTGTTTAAGAAAAGTAACAAGGACAAGCCAGGGAACTACAGGCCGGACAGTAGTGAGGAAGTCACTTGATGGAATTCTTGAGGATCCAGCATTTGGATAGACAGAGTATGATCAGGAGTCAACGACGTGGCTTTGTGTGTGGAAAGTTGTGCTTGACGAACTTTTTAGAGTTTTTTTGAAGAGGTAACCAAAAAGATAGATGAGGGTAGGGCAGTGGATGTTGTCTATTTGGAAATTAGCAAGGCCTTCAACAAGGTCACACGTGATAGGCTGGTCTAGAAGGTTAGGTCCCGTGGAATCCAGGAAGAGCTAGTTAGATGGATGCAAAGTTGGCTTGGAGGTAAGAAGCAGAGGGTGGTGGCTGAAGGTTGTTTTTCGGAATGGAGGCCAGTGACTAGTGGTGTGCTGCAGGGGTCAGTGTTGGGACCCTTGTTATTTATTATTGATATAAACAACTTGGATGCAAAGGCACAAGGCTTGATCAGTAAGTTTGCAGATGACATGAAATTAGGAGGTATTGTTGGTAGTGAAAAAGATTCTCGTAGATTACAAGGGAAATCTTGATCAGTTAGAGAAGTGAGCTGAGGAGTGGCAAATGGTTTGCAATACAGATAAGTGTGAGGTGATGTATTTTGGAAAGTCAAATCAGCATAGGACTTGTACTATGAATGGTAGTGCACTGAGGAATGCAATGGAACAGGGTGACCTAGGAGTACAAGTGCACAGTTTGTTAAAGTGGTATCACAGGTAAACAGGGTGATGAAAAAGGCATTAAGCACACTGACCTTCATCAGTCAGGGCACTGAGTATAGGAGTTGGGACATTATGTTGCAGTTGTATAAGTCGTTGGTGAGGCCGCACTCAAGAGTACTGTGTGAAGTTTTGGTCACCCTGTCATAGGAAAGATGTGGTTAAACTGGAAAGAGTGCAGAAAAGATTTATAAGGATGTTGCCAGGACTAGAGGGCCTGAGTTGTAGGGAGAGGTTGGCCAGGCTAGGTCCTTATTCCTTGGAACTTAGGAGAATGAGGAACAACCTTATAGAAATATTTAAAATTATCAGAGGCATAGATCAGGTGGATGGTAACAGTCTTTTCCCCAGGGTAGGAAAGTCCAAAACCATGGGGTGTAGAGGGGAAAATTTAAAAAGGGACCTGAGGAGCAATTGTTTCACAGAGGGTGGTCAGTATATGGAGTGAGCTGCCAGAGGAAGTGGTTGAGGCAGGTACAATAGTATTATTTAAGCAGCACTTGGATAGGTACATGCAGGAGTGGGGCTAGGAGGGATATGGGCTGAAAGCAGAGAATTGGGACTAGCTGGGTGGACACAGTGGTCAGCATGGACTTGTTGGCTGAAGGGCCTGTATCCATGCTGTATTTCTCTATGCATCCTCAGCACTACTCACCAAGTAACAATCCGTGCAGTAACTCACTATTGAAATCCTGCCAACCCAAGAAATATTTATTCCTACTGGTTGTTTACCATCTGCAGAACAACTCTCAATCTATGATAGTCCAACACCCCCAATCCATGTGCTTCAATTTTGTTCAGCAATTCCAAGGTGGGACCTTATCAAAAGCCTTGTGAAAATCCAAACACATCACATCCAATGGTCCCTTTCATTTACTTTACTAAAACTACTTTCAAAGAACTCCAACAGATTAGTCAAATACAACTTCCCTCTAATAAATCCGCTCAGTTATATTATTTTCTAAGTGTCTTGATATCACATTCTTTATTATTATAGATTCTGACAATTTCTCAACTATCACTGTCAGGCTAACAGGTTGGTAGTTCCTTGTTTTCCCTCTCCCTTTATCCTTAAAGAATGTCGTTATATATTCTACCCTCCAATCTTCAGGAACTATTCCAGAATCTATAGAATTATAAATGACGTCCACTATCTCTGGGATGTAGATCATCAGATCCTTGCCAAGTTATCAGTTTTCAAGCCCATTAACTTCTCCAGCAGCATTTCTTTATTGATACTAATTTTTTTACTCCTTACTTGCACTGAAACCTTGTGATTCAGTGTTTCTAGGAGAATTTTTGTTGCAACTTTCTTTAGGCTATGCCACTGTGACTTCAGCCACTTGCCCAACTCCAAAATCAAGAGATCAAGATGTTGCAGCTAGATACTTTTGCATATGGTTGTCTATGCCACAGGAAGAATTCACGACTTTCCATTTGCCATTAGATATTCAGTCTGTTAGCTGAACTGCCCTGCTTTGCCTCATCTTTGCAGGTACCTTATAAAATTGAGGTGATAAATTAAGAGCAAGAATACGAGCATTATACTAATTAACAAATGATGTATTGTGGTGCTTCTAACTGATAACTGTGTGCAAATTAGGTGGTCCCATAGCTGTGTCTAATTTTGGTGGTCCAATCTTTCAGTGGAGGCTTATATGCTGTAAAAGAGTGAACCACATGACTACATCTTTTTCATGATCAAATAACAGGTTCAATACAAAAGCATTTTCCACATTAAATGATTAATGAATATCAATTGAAGTGCTAACCAATGATTATAAATCCTATTAGTTTTGGACATTCTTTACTTTTAATAAAAAATGTCCAAAACTAATAGGATTTGTAATTGTTGGATACACTTCAACTGATATTCATTAATTAAGGGATGTTTAAATGCACAAGATATTACCCAATGGAATCAAGTAGAGTGAAATAAGAATTCCAAACAAGCTGCCTGGATCACATTTCTCTGTTAGCTGTCTAGGTTTCATTGTCCTCTACTTCCTAGCTTTAAATTCTAATCACTGTTTCCCAGCAATAGGCCATTTTTTCCTGTGGCTG
The DNA here is from genome assembly GCA_030265395.1 of Rhina ancylostomus. Lineage (NCBI taxonomy): Eukaryota > Metazoa > Chordata > Chondrichthyes > Rhinopristiformes > Rhinidae > Rhina > Rhina ancylostomus. The sequence continues at coordinate 11,457,892 of JARFYF010000056.1, forward strand.
TTCTGAATAACTTGCTCTGCAGCCTCCCCATCTACTGAAACAGATGAAGATCTTGAAATCATGCTCAGACAACTGTTCCATGATTAGTTAAATCCACCAATGAAGAAATAGTTATTTCCAAAATTTCAAGGTCATGATATCAAAAAATTAATGTCAGCAACAAAGACCTTTATGAGCTCAAGTGTGAACAGAGAAACTATCCTTTAACCTCTTTACAGATTGGACCTATAGATGGGCTACATTTGAATACAGCAGATTTAGCAGACTCTTGCACACTCTATTCAACATCCTCTAATCCTGCTTCACCTGCAGATGACAACCTGAAGCATAACACCAAATGAGAATGACAAGCAGTGTATTACCAGCAAAGCACATAAATCCTCCAAGAATAACCCTTAGTTTGGTTACAACACATCCTGAACATCTCACTAGCAGATCTTACAAGCATCATAATAACAATGGTCTATACAGCATTATTTCATATCCATCACAATTTAAGTACAACTCTTCCAATATTCTGACACCTTATTTTATGTGACACGTTACAAGGCTTCATAAGTATCTCAATTGCTGCAAAATCAAATTATCTGCAACCCATGACTAACCACAACAATCACACTTTTTAAATGAAAGAAAGGATTCTGAACTGGAAGTGCAATGGAACTTTTGGCCTTTGAGTGCTCTGACTTAGTGCTAAACAAGACTTAGATATGGCCTGGCCACTTATCGGCCATTCACTGAACTTTGTGCTAATAAAGACAAATAGGCCAGAATTACATCTTGAAGTTCTAGTACTAATATTTTGTTGTTGATAACGAGAAACATATTGGGTACATTAGTATAGCATCTTACACCAATATTACCAATGCAGGGACAGCATTAGTTGAGTGGTAAAATACCAGATTAAAATCCAGAATTTGGCAAAACAACTAGACTTAATGGTTGGTGACAAAGTGGCACAATGAATAAAGCTGCTGCCTCACATCTTCAGTGACATAGGTTCAATCCTGACCTCTGGTGGTGTATGCACATCCCTGTGACCATGTGGGTATCCTAGCACATTGTAAAGACATACAAATTGGCAGCTTAATTTAACACTGTAAAGTGCCCCCAGTGTGCAGGTGAGTAGTAGAATATTGGGGAGGTGGGCGATGAAAATGTCGTAAAGGTTAAAATGGTACAAGTGCTGACGATTTGTAGGGAACCAGTGGGCTAAAGGGCCCAGTTGTGTGTTGTATGACCACCAAAATTACCAAAATTTGTAAAATGGTTCACTAATGGCTTTGGGGCAGGTGAAATCTGCCATCCCTTCTCAGGCAAGCCTACGTGACTCTGAATTACTTGACTTTCGAGTGCCCTCCAAAATGGCCTAGCAAGCTACTTGATTGTAGGTGTGTTATCCAATCTTCCCAAAGGGCAGATAGGGATGGGCAAAAGGGCTGGCTTTACCAGTTATTCCCAGATCCCAAAAAAATAAACAAAAAGCTATTTTACCATGTAGGTCTAAGAAAAGTTCTATTCTTCTGTTTATTCCAATGTTACATTATTACCTTGCAATGAATGCAAAGAAATTTAAGTTCATTGCTCCTGCCAGATATGTCAGCACTGGTTGTGGAAAGTAATGGTGAAGCTGAGATGGAGTTGCAGATTTAGGTCAAAACTTTTTCATCGGTCATTGAACTTCTTTGATTATCTTTAATCAGTTGAAAGAGAGTCCAACTGGATGAAAAATGTCATGGGTTTACATTTGATGTTTAGCTTTTAGGTGAAGTTTGGTTTGGTTTGTCTCATGCTATCTTGCACAAAAAACATTACGCAATATATTGTGGCTCAAAAGAAAATAATGCAGATGCTGGAAGTCTGAGATAAAATAGAAAATGCAGGAGATATCTGTGGAGGTAAAGAGTTATTGTTTCAGGAAATTGAGCTTTCCTCAGTGCTGGGAACAGTTAAGAGATAAAAGATCTTTAAGGTGCAGAGTAAAGGGGAAAGGGACCAGAGAACAAAAGGGAATGTCTGTAACAGGGTGAAGACCAGGAGGCAGTGGCAGTGGTGGTGACTGAAAGTGTGGTAAGTACAGGTGACTAAGGTTTGAAATGAGGAAAAAATTCTTCATTCATGGATGGTGAACGGTGGAATTCTCTACTTAGGAAAGCTGTTGAAGCTCAGTCATCAACTGCTTTCAAAACAGAAATCAACTAATTTCTGAACATTGAAGGACTCAGGGTATAGGGTATTGGGGCAGGAACACTGAACTTGAGATAGAACATTCCAGCATGAATAAGGGACTTACATTATTGTATGCCTAGAAAAATTGCACAAAAGATAAATGAAATCTGAAATTACAAGAGGAATAAGTAAAAGCAAATGGTGTATATTTGAGATACAGGACAGGATTTCTTTTATCTGAAGTGGCTGGAATCAATGTTTAGTTTGGAAGACTAATTTGCAGAGGTGGCATACGAAATGTTGTTGTTCTTTGAGCTTCACATGAATAGTGTAGGAACCCAAAGACAGAGGTCAGTGTACAAGTGAAATGCAGAGTTAAATTGACAGGCAACTGGAAGCCTAGTGTCACACATGCAGTTGAATAGAAGCATTCTGCAAAGCAATCCACATTTAGCTTCTCTGGTGAAGAGGAGATTACCTTGTGAGTAATGAATGCAGTATTGGATGTACAAGAGAATCATCGTTTTACCTGTTAAGAAATGTTTGGATTCCTGGATGGTCAAACGGAAGAAGCAAAAGGGCAGTTACATGGGAAGGTGCCGTGAGAAAGAGAGTGGGTGTTGGAGGCAGAAGAATGAACATCACAATCAAAAATATCAAACATGCTAAAGTGTGCTGATCCACAATAAATACTGTGCAAGTTCCATGTGGTTGCCTCTACATTTTAATAAAATAAAAATATCTCTGAACTCACTTGGATTGGTTTTATAACTTTTATAAAGTGTTGCTTTCTCTCAGGATTTTTTTATTCCCAAGAGCGCTTAAATGGGATCCAGTTAGAAGGTTCAGAGGTCAGCAGAACTGACACAAGGGCAGCCTGTCCAGTACCTACAGATGAAAACTAGTTATGTAAACATTACAAGGAACAAATGCAAATTCACATGTACCCATGCTCTTTTCCAAAATTATTTATACAGTTCTTAGACTAATACCCATGCTCGTTTCCAAAATTATTTATATAGTTCTTAGACTAAGTATTAATCCTCTACTCAGCCTTAATAACAAAAATTTAATAAACAAAATCTCACCTCAAATGACAAACACAAGAATAGGAATAGGCCCTGTGACCCTTCAAGATCATTCAGTAAGATGATGTCCAGTCTGACCTTTGCCTCAACCCCCTCTTCCTACTCAGTTGGCATAAACCCTAATTTCTCTGTCATCCAAAAGTTTTTCTCGGCCTTGAATAAGTAATCATCATCTACAGCTTTCTCAGATAGAGAATTCCAAGGATTCACAATCCCCAGAAGAAATTCCTTCTCACATACATTTTATATAGTCAGTCTCTTATTCTGCAACTGTGTCCTTAGATCTAGGGTGTCATTCCCCCTTCCCCGCCCCTCCTTTTAAGGGGACGCAACCTCACAGCATCTATCATCCAAACCTCTTCAGAATCAAATGTCTCAATGAAATTGTTCATCTAAATTGAAGAGAGTAAATGCTCACTCTGCTCAATCGTTCCTCATGAGACATGCAAGGAATCAATCTAGCAATCGTTCACCACACCACCTTCAAGGCAGGAACATCCTTAAGGAAACCATATTAATATGGAGTTTGCTCTCAAAGACCTGTAATAGTAGTACTCTTGTATTCAATCATCTTTTCAATAAAGGTCAACTTTCCATTTGTCTTAATTGGTTGCTGCACCTACTTGCTAACTTTGGGTTTCAAGGATACCCAGATCTCTTTCAACACCAATATTTAATAGCATCATATCTTAATAATACTCTGCTTTCCTGTTCTACATTTACCTCCCTTATACTCCATTTGCCATCTTTAGCCTATTTCCTTAACCTGCCTTCTTATAAACACTGTGTCCACCTCACAACTTATTTTCTCACTGTTTGGATGATTTGCAAAGAGTATCAGATGTCTTGCTGCACTGAAAGACAGTAGCAACTTCAGCTCACATAAACACCATAAAGACAGACAATAAAATTGCAAAAATAGTTTTGTGGACAGTACAATATTAAAGGAAAATCCAGAGAGACCAATGAAAATTTTATTTGACACAGCCAGTTATATTTAGTAGCAATTATGCATAAGTACTATAGGCATACAGTCCAATGTTAATTGGTAAATATTTCTACTATAATTAGATTTGAGGGTATCCCATCTAAAAATGTTTTTATATCCACAGTACACACTTCATCATTCAGGCAGGTATATTTTTACCCCAAGTTCTTTGATGTGCTTCTCTCCAAACTAAGATAAGATCCTTATTAGTCACATGTCCATCGAAACACACAGTGAAATACATCTTTTGCGTAGTGTGTTCTGGGGCAGCCCACAAGTGTCGTCACGCTTCCAGCGCCAACATAGCATGCCCACAACTTCCTAACCTGTGCGCCTTTGGAACGTGGGAGGAAACCAGAGCACCCAAAGGAAACCTACGCAGACACGGGGAGAACGTACAAACTCCTTACAGATAGTGGCCGGAATTGAACCCAAGTCTCTGGCGCTGTAAAGCGTTACACTAACCACTACACTACCATGCCTGCCTGGTACTATGTGATCCAGTACATTTTCCACTCTTCCCTCCTGTCGATTTCATCATTTTGCCATTTCTGAGATTCTCTGGTGCTCACTGCTTTCACTTGGATGCCTTCAATCGAGGGGCACTATAGACAAATCTCAAATTTCACTATCTTGAGAAATCTAACTCCACCTTATGTCTGCCACAAGATGGCGCGCAAGCCTAATCTATGGCTCCCCAACACACACAACCTCGGTGCAGATTAATGTTAAACAAAGCTGCGTCATCAAGAAAAATGTAGGGGCAATCTTTCCCACCACAATGCTGTAACTCACTGCTGACATGCTTCCTGTTGGAGTGGAGCTAATGTACAAAAGAGAAACTGCTTAACTAACATCCCCTCCACTGCAGAACCAAGGTCAATCCAATTTCATTATGTTGACGATGCTTGCATATATGCATTGAGACCAGCACCAAGTCATTGTCATTGTCACCTCACTCACTGAAACATTTGAGAGAATAGGGTTTACTTTTAACACAAAACAAAACTATCCCTACCATACAATATTGCCCTCTGACAAGAATGGTCCATGATGAGAACCTGGGATAAGTACAGCACTTCCCATACATTTAATGAAGGGAGGCATCAATGGTGAAATTCACCAACTACTTCAGTGTAGCAACATAGAGGTTTTGGTTGTCTAAGCAAAAGTGCTTGAAGAGTGAGATTTCAAAGCTGGCACAAAAATCATGGCTGACAGGCGTCAGTGATCACTGCCCCCGAGCATTTCTGACACATGCGCTGTCCACAGCAGGAACTTTAAAACACTGGAGAGCTGCATCCAATGCTGACTCAGCAAAATGCCCCAAACTCACTAGCAGGATAAGTGAACCAATATCAATATCCTCTTCCAACCAAGATCCCTCAACTCAGAGCCTAATTACATTCAGTTGGCTCCCACAGGAAGGCCATATCCTTCACATGCATGGCACCTGGCTCACAAAACATACATGGGAGCTCAGATACAGGAAGAAATTATCAGGTGGGCAGAATTAAATATTGAGGAAATCCTCAAAGCCTCTTTGAAAGAGTGTGACATTCCCCAGTGACTGTTGGGAATCCCACGATGACTCAAATGAAGGAGCATTCTGGATGGCATTTTACACCTCAGGCCCATTGCTCAGGAACAAAGATCCCCAGTATAAACAGAAGAACGAGCACCACCTCCCAACCGTCAAAGCCTGTTCGTCAGGAATGCATGTTGGGCTCATCAGAACCCATGTACTTGGAGTGGGATGAAATTGGATGAAGATTCTGCCATGGAAAAGTTGTAAAGGAAGAGGATGTAATCAGAGAGAAATTATATAAAGTATATATTTGCAAGCTATAATGTGGTACAGTTGATTCAAAGTTACATCATGCTGTTCAAATAAGAGTTTACAAATCTGCAAATTTCTAGTAAATCTAATATCCTCTTAAGTTCAAACAAATCTGAGCAGCATTGGTCAAGCAAATGTCATCAAATCATACAGGGACTGCACAAAAAGACAACCACCTCGCTCAGACTATTGTTTTATTTGCAGCATCAGCCAAGTCTCCGATCTTTCCAACTCCTATACACAGCTTCTATTGTAATTATAGAAAAAGAAATAATGTTGAGCAAATAAAAAAGACCCCATAAGAGTGTGTTGCTCAATCTTTTTTCTTATATCAATTGCCATGAAAGAACATGCAATCAACATAAAAGGATAATGTCCTCTGCTAAAAAAGACAAGCATGCAACTTATTGACTTCCAGGTCCTTGCTAATACTGCTCTAAGCAACTATGAAAGTATAGGTAAGGATAAGTCAATTCTCTTCTTGTGACTGAGTCACTTAAGATAGCTGGGTGTTACGCTGTAACATATGGATGGTAATGTTACTTCTGCTTTGGGCACATTTTGTCATCAGGCATCCAAAGGACTAATTATTCTTGTCATGTTGCTGCATTACTACATGGATAAATCTCACCTGCACTCAAAACAAAACACATTTTGGAAGAAACCGTTTCACACACTAAACACCTTGAAAATTTATTGTCAACAATTCTCAGAGCTAACATACATTTTACAATGTTCTTCTCTCAAGAGACCATTACAATGTGACCACTTAGCACATCCTGTATTCCACAATATTCACATTATAAGGCATCTCTTCCAAAGCAGTGTTCCAACATTAGTAAAAGATAATCGTCTCAGTTTAAACACATTATGAAGACAGCAAGTATTATAGTTATAGGTTCACATTACAAGAGGTTATTTTACTAAAAAAAAGTTTTGACTATATTTTGTTCCATCAGTTTTTTTCCAATTTTTAAGTCAAGTGCATGACTAACAAGCACAAAATAATCACCATGCCAACTTCAAAACTATCTATACTTTTTACTTGGCTAATACCAAATGCTAATACCAGCTTACACTTGGCAAACAAGCCCTTAAATGTGTACAGAAATGCTGCAAGTAACTGAAAAGGTAGAATTCTCCTGGCTAGATCAGCAGTTGGAGAGTTGACTGTGCTCTGTCCAAGCAAGGTGCAATATTTCAACTTGCAAAACTGTGCAACCTACATAGAACAACACAGCACAATACAGGCCCTTTGGCCCACCGTGTTATGCAGCCCATCAAACCACACTTCACACCATCTAACCCTTTCCTCCCGCATATCCCTCTATCCCACATTCCTCTATATGCCTATCCAACAACCTCTTGA
>JARFYF010000056.1:11470395-11481954 GCA_030265395.1 Rhina ancylostomus
CCTCTCCTGTCATCTGGCTTTCATTCAAGACCTCCCATCGTAGTGCGACTGGCAGTAGGAATTCAGCAACACAACTTACTAAGAAACAGGTTATGTACATTTTGGTCTCCTTTGACTCAAAAGGGAGATGGGTTAATATCTATAATCAACACTTTATATGACTTAAAATATTTTAGTTCATTAAACAGATATAGATTTTTTTTAAATGGTCAAGCTGACAAATTCCGTTTTCTAAATTTATAAGTTTGGAATTTTTGTGTTGCTGACACATCCAAGGAAGTCTGTAATCACTTCCAGTTAAAAACAAAACGCTGTTCTCATAGTTACTCGGCACAGAACCAGCCCTTTGGCTTACCATCAAGCACTGTTTACACTAATCCCATTTTATTTTCCTCATATTTCCCCTCAGATTCTACCAGTCACCTACACACTAGGGACAATTAACCTACTAATCCACATATCTCTGGGTGTGGGAGGAAATGGAAGAATCTCAGAAAAATCCACAGGGTCATAGGGAGAAAATGCTAACTTCACATAGACAGCACCAAAGGCCAGGTTTGAACTTGGATCAATGAAGCTGTGAAACAGTTGCACTACTGTGTTCTTTTAGACAAGCTGTTGGAGCTGCATAATAACTTGGACAAAGTATTTCAGGAATTTGTGGAAGAGTGCAAAGTGAGTAGAACTACAAAACAGCAAGGACAGACTCAATGGATCAAAAGATGTCCTCTTGCGCTGTACTATACACCCCACTAATCAGTTTATTCAAACTATCTGATATTTTATAAAAAGCACTATATTCCTAGGATCGTGGTATTACTTCATCTCAAAACTGCTGAATGATATATAATCTTGTAGCAGATTTCATTTCCCAGATTCGCACAAACTAAATTAAAAGAAAAATCAACATTGGCAAAACTAAGTTTAAAAAAATTACCCTCTACATATCAATATTTTGGCCAGTCATTATGATCATCTCACAAAAATGCATACAAATTATTTGGTATTGTATTTTGATAATTACTGTGAAATTTTTGCTGAACCTTATGGTCTTTACTCAGTTGCCAAAGTTGAGAAGGTCAAATTCTCCAGCTTTCAACCAGTTATCCAGTATAGATTATATGAGTAATTTTTGCTATTTTTTATTTCACAGCAAAATTGCACTGCTACAATACAGGAAAGAATCTAAAGCTTATGATTGCAGGAATGGTGACATAAAAGGAAAAAGATTTGGAAACTGTTTTGGAAAGTGAAGAGAATGACTTTTGATGTTCAATTTAGAGGATTATATTCTAGAAACTATTTAATATTGCATTCTTAGCACACGCTGAAATACCATTAATTTCTTCTTGTGAGAAAGACAGGGAAAGAAACTTCATGTGCCTGAAGTAGATTCTCAAAAAGTGACATAGGATGAATTATTTACAAGGCCTTTGAATTGGATAGAAGTTGAGGCAAAGCCTCTGGCTTGATAGGTGGAATGATATTATCCCACTGTGGATATTCTCTTTAGTATATTAATCAGGAAACTACAGACTTAAATCACTGAGTTTGCTGAGCATTATGCAATCTCATGAGCACTGATGTCTCTCACTAACTGACTAGCAAATGATTCAGTAAATCAGGTGATCAAATAGCATATTTTATAACTAAAAAGTTCATAGACAGATGATTAAGGATACAAGAGGAGTATAAAACAAGAAATAATGATCAACATGGAGGTTGGGTGTGCAGTTGAGAGGTCAGCATATTACGTTTGTTGAACAAGAGGTAGGATGTATGATGATCTGGTCTCCCTACCCAAATAAGTGTAGTTTAAAGTTCACCAGATTGATTCCTGGCATGGTGGATTTGTGGTAAGATATTAAATCAGACTCTATTATACTTTCCAAACTTTAGAAGAATGCAAGCCGATCTTTTGAACTGTACAGAATTCTTAAAGGGCTTGACCAGGTAGATACAGAATTGACGCTTCCCCTGAATGGAGTGTCTAAATCCAGGGGGTCACTGTCTCAAAATGTGGGCTAGGCATTCAGGACAGAAATGACAAGAAATTGCTTCACCCAGATAGTGGTAAATTTTCAGAATTAAAGAGGAATCTCAAAGCTCAGTGGACGCAAATGTTTGAGACAGAGATCGGTAGATTTTCTTTAGATATTAAGTAAATAATACGATTATGAGTTTAGTGCAGTAAAATGGTGCTGAGATAATAGATCACCCACAATCTTATTGAATGATAGAGCAAAAGCACAAGAAGCTGAACTCTAATGTACATGAGATTTCTCCCGTTTCAAATCTTGGGAGACTTAGTATTTTATTTTCTAATGGGATTCTGGTAGCTTGCAAGTGTGTGGCCACTTTATACCTGGACATGCAACTTGAGTACTACCAAAATATGTGTTAACTATCTGTGGTGACACCAATTCAAAGGCATGTGTTTAAATTGACAGTCTAGCAAGAATTAAATGCAAAGCTCAATCAGGTTTTAGAAAGTCAGTATTGACTCCTAGGCCATTACTTAGTTGCAGGAATTTCACAACAATCCCATCAGATAACCATGATCTTGAAATGATGATACACACCCACCCACCAGTGAATATCAACAATCACTGCCCTAACTTTATGGAATTATTTCCATCTGGCTTCCCACATCTTTAAAAGTCTATTGCTTTGACCAAAGTATTGGTCAAATTTCCTTGAGATCTTCTTGTATGACTATGTATCAAATTTTATCTGATATCAATCCAGTGAATGTTTAAAAAGGTTCAAAAGTAACAATGCCTTGTCAAATGCATATCTCGTCCACAGAGAGGCAATTTTATGTCTCAATCTTATAACATGGGTTTTAGGGTCTTTAAAGATGCAGAGAACCAGAGAGGTTTAGATTAGGAATTACAAAGCCCATGGTCTAAGTTCACTGTCAATGGTAAGCCTTAAAAAGAAGCATTCTGCAGGATGTCATAGTCAAGGAAAAGGGAAGTTTTGTGGTGAGTGGGGACCATTGTGCAGGATAAAGTTATACCACCCATTGTGCTTTCCAGGATAAAAGGACAGTCTGCATTTTTATAATTTATCTGCTTATAATGTATAATTTGTGTTAATTTAAGTCTATGTTAACTTATGTTTGTCATGTTTGTAATGTACTACATACTGTGCTGCTGCTGTAAAAAGCTAACTTTCATGGTGTTATACCCTGGGTACATGCCTATGACAATACACAACCTTCTTTTTAATCACAAGAACAAAAAGAGTTTTACAAGTAGTTATCTAATGTGATGAAACAAATTTAATAGAACAAGAGTTTAGTTATAGTTAAGATCTTTTTGTCTTTGTAGTCTTATACTTACTCTAAATGGAAAAAAAATTAAAAAGAAAAATCCCAAAAATCAACACACTTCGAGTCCATGCCTTATTGTTCTGTGTTATTGGGCCACCCAAATCTAACTGTGCTCCCAATCTGATGTCTTTCATTGACCACAGAACCAGGAACATAACTCCAAAGCACCTGGGTACCTTTTCACAGTTCAGAAACAATATTTCTGACACAAAGAATCAAACAAGAAAATATATTTACAATGATTTCTAGATATCACATGCAACACTTGCATTGACAATGCAGTTACTTTCAGTTCACAAATAAAATGTGACTAACTAGACTTATTAAGAAAAAGACAGCCCAACAAATGTTCTTCTGAGCACACACTGTGCTTTGAAAATGGAGATCCTTTATAAAGTTTGATTTATTAACAGCTGAGAAGAGCAATCACTTTGAAGCAGGATGCTAATTAATGCTGGAACTTCACTCAATTGTTCCTGTACTTTAACACCACAACCTGATATCATTTTTAGTATTCCTTCAGTTTACACCAAGTGTAATGAGCCAAATTGTACTGCTAGCATCTTTATTTACAGTGGTCTATGATACACTTATGCAAGGTTATACACAAAAGACAGAACATAACAACTCACTTCATAAACCATTGTGCTCATATGGCTTAGAATTTCCATTAAAGTACTCAACTGTCTATTTTTTCTTGTTTCAGAAGAACATCTAATAAAGTTCTAGTTGTTTCTCAATGTTTTTGATTGCTTAACATGCAGGTTATGTTACAAGGACATCTTTGCTCAGAGAATTTTCTTCTCTGGGAAATAAAAACTTCTCATCGGAAAATTTCACTGTAAACTAATTATTTCCATGCTCCATTTGTGATTACCCTATTGTGGTTTGGTTGTACACAAAGCTGGCTTTCAAATTCTGTCTAGTGCAGTATTTCAACCTTTTTGTCACTCACCGTGTTGCTGGTTGTTATCTGTATTCGAATCCTCTGTGTGTCAAGCAAATAGCCTTCTGTGCTTGATTCCCACCAACTCCAAGCACCTTATACTCTCTTACCGCCATAGGAGCAGCTGCTGGCACTAAAATTTTTAAGAAAAGAAAAATACAGAGTGATGTAATGGCAAGGTAGCAAAATGTTTGGTACAAGTTTATCTTACATGTTTGCCTTCACAGAAATGTGCATTTTATCTTTACTCCAAATATCAGTAATTCAATTGAGATTAAAGGGGCTGGGACTGTTTTCTTTGACAAATCTGAAGGGAGATTTGATAGAAATACATGAGGGGTCTGGACAGAATGAATAGTGGGAGGCTGTTCCCTGTGATGGAGCGATCGAGGAATAGAAGTCAAAGATGAAGACTGACCAGAGGAAAAATCTTCTTTACGCAGCATGTGGTTGGAACTTGGATTACACTGCCTGCAGAAATGATGAAGGCAGGTTACATTGTGGCTTTCAAAAGGGAAATGGATAAACAAATTCTGCAAAAAATTTTGCAAGTCTACGGAGTAAGGTCCAGTGGGAGGAACCATAGAACTGCACTGGTAGAGAGCCAGCTTAGACACAATGGTCTGAAAGGTCTCCTTCTGTACTGTAACCATTCTACGCTTTCCAAATTCCAGCATTTTATTCTGTACCCATGTTTACTGAGGACCAGCCAAAAATAAAACCTGCAACAGATTTGAAAAGTATAATTTCTGAATCATTCTAAAATATCATTTTTCTATTATTTATATCCCTACCCCTGTATACAAGCAGTGCAGCAGTATATAACCACAGCACTGAGACAAATGCCCCAATGCAGTGTCTCACTTGGAAAAGCAAACCCATAAGAAAATAACATGATCATAATGCACACATGGAAGGCTTGGAAAAAAACCATGAAAGCCAGCTGACAAATACGAACCTGACAAATCTGTAAAATTCTTTGCCAGATACCACCTTTCTAGGTAGATCCCAAGTTTAACCTGTCCTTCCTTAAACTAGATACAAGTGACAAGCCTTGTGAGTCTTCTCAATGCAGCCACCAGTGTTTTCCTTCAGTGTTACTGACAAGAATTGAATAAAGTGCTCATTCCACAATCTATCCAAAGTACCAAAAGTTTCACCATTCATGTTTTGCTTACATAGTTCAATATTCTATTGACATTCTTAATGAACATCACAAAAATAAGCTGATTAATCTGTTGCTGCTTCCACTCCAGAACAAAGTAACTATAGCTGAGAGTAATTAGTGTGCGAGAGAGCACAGGTGAAAAAGGAAAAATGTTGTTCGCCCCTTCTATTTACCAGTTTCCAGCATTATACAATTAAGAAAGAATAAATTCTGCCCTCTGGCAGAAGCCATGTTAGGACAGTTTAGCTTACTTCCAGTCACTCTTCTGTTTTAAATTTGATGGCTGTTAGTAAAACATGGGCCTGAATTTTTTAAATCAAGTTATTTACTAATGGTCTATTTAAAATCACTGAGGTAGCCCATGCTAAAATACCATCTCCTGAGGAGAGAGGAAAACCAGAGGCAGGGGAATCTAATGCAGTTGAAAAAAGGTGAACCAGCTCTGGAGGGTTGGCTCCTTCTCAGCTGTTCCAGGATATCAAGAAAGCTATTGACAGGTAGGATATTTTGCATGGATCACTGGCAGTAATCTCACAGGTAAACTGTACATTTTTAAACACATTAAAGGCTAATTGTATGCCTACATTCAATAGTCTCCAATGCTTACTGGACAATGTCTGCCTATTCTTAGATTGAATAATTGGGATGAACTTGATATCAAAAAACAGACCAATACGAAGATTCAGTAACCTAGAACAAGCATTCTTAAATATTAAGCAGGTTTCCACACGTCTAACCAAAAAAACAATTTCAACATAATAACAGTAAATAAGTGGTAGAGATTCCATTAGATGATACTGAGCTGCACCTTTAGGCCACTACCTTAATATCATTATGGTTTATGAGAAACAACATTCTGTTCACACATTTTAATGCAGTGTCAAAGGTGCATCTATATAGCAATCAGAGTTTGGATCTTTACCTTACAAATGTACACCGTTAGCAGTAGATTACAATATTTCCAAACAATGTTGATGATTAAGCTTACAAAATCCTATATCTACAAAAGCAATTCAAACTAAGTAAATATTAACATGCAGATTACTTACTGTGAAGACCTATCCTGCTAAGCTGTACAACAAGTACTTACAATTGTTCCAGTTTTTAATAATAGTCTCAAAATTACATTAAGCCAGGAAGGAAGGGAATACAATTCCATATACGCCTTCATTTTCAAAATGGATATCCTGGAATAAAATTTGGTTTGGCAAAGGGTGGGCCATGGTTATATCTCTACACTGTGATAATTCTTGATATTCTTGCCTTTCTCATCTTTTGAGAAAAATCTTTTCCAAGTTGCATAGAATGAAACTTTACAAGTGTTGCATCTTGTAATAGGTGATCTTTCTAATTGCTGAGTTTGTAAAAGTTTTATACTATGTGACAGTTCAGCCAGTTTCTTAGACTAAAATTAAAAGAAGAAATTGAAACAAAAGATGACAGGGGAAAGTATCTACAGATTTGGATGTGAATGTAGAAGGTATGATTAGTAAATTTGCGGATGACATGAAAATTGCTGTTGTTGATAGCAAGGATGGTCAGGTTAAAGAATACTATTGATCTGTTAAATTGGTCAAAACAATGGCAGATGGAATTTAATCCCAATAAATGAAAGGCGATGCATTTTGGAAGGTCTCAAAAATATACGGGTATATCATGATTGGTAGGGACAGCGCCAACCAGAACTGAAGAACAAAGGGACCTTGGTATGCAAGGCCATAGATCCCTAAAGGTGGCAGCACAAGTAGATAAAGTGAGGAAGACAAATAGGATGCTGGCCTTCATTAGCTGGGGCACAGAATACAAGAACATGAAGGTCACTGTATAACCCTATAAAACTTCATGATTTGGCTGGAGTATTGTGTGCAATTCTGGGTGCCACACCATAGGAAGAACACAACTGCACTGGAGAGTGCAAAGGAGATTTACCAGGATGTTGCAGTTTTGAGGAAAGACTGGATACACTTAGTTTGTTTTCTTTGGAATGGAGAAGGCTGAAGAGGGGCCAAAGAGAAGTAGACAAAATTATGAGGGGCATGTATAGGGTGGATAGTGGGATATGTTTCCCCATAATAGACATCTAAAACCAGAGGGCACAGGTTTGAGAAGAGCATCTGAGGGTCTGTAATTTTTTTCCCCACCTGGGGTGTGGGGGGGTTGCAATTGGGAACACGCTGCCTGAGGTGGTGTGAAAGCAGTTACTCTCACAACATTCAAATAATACCTGGATGAGCACTTTAATCACCTAGGTATAGAAGGCTATTAACAATGTGCTGCTAAACGGGATTAGTAATAGAAAGGTAATAGATGCTTGGCATGGACGTAGTGAGTTGATGGTTTCTGTACTGTATGATTCTATAGTCCATTTCCTTTAAAAAGATATCTAAATATGCATATATTATACTCAAATCTATACTTTTACACTCAAATCTACACTTGTCCCAGTCTGTATATCTATGCAACAGTCTTCACGATTTAGTAAATTCTTTTTATTTCTCCCCTCCCTC
Source organism: Rhina ancylostomus (assembly GCA_030265395.1). Lineage (NCBI taxonomy): Eukaryota > Metazoa > Chordata > Chondrichthyes > Rhinopristiformes > Rhinidae > Rhina > Rhina ancylostomus. The sequence continues at coordinate 11,478,354 of JARFYF010000056.1, forward strand.
ATCCCTCTTCTCCCTTCACATGTATTCTTTTATTATGTTCAACAAACTGATGAGCACCTCTCTATAACTTGTTTTCTTTAATTCATCTTTGGGTTAATATTCTTTGAGATTTACTCGTTTATCGTGAAAAAACTGCTGCATTAGAAGGATATAGCTGAAAATGGGCCTCATCTGTGTTGGGAACTGCAAATCTGAACCAGTACCATTTCATCACTACTCTGGTAGCATCCATTACTGTTGTATTAAATGGCTAAAAAAAAAAATTTTTAGCTCAGAGGTGATATGCTTCATTGATCTATTAGTTGATTATTCCACAGAAAAAGGAGAATACAAATTGACCCCTACTCCTCATCGTACAGGAAGATTTACATATGATAAGTCATTGTTAAAAAAAGATATATTTAACCAAAGAGCAAGTCAAACTTAACACAAAAGCACAGTGCTAAATTTATTAAAATTTCTACACAATGCAAAAGAACAGGGTGGGTAGTTGCTCAAATGCTGTATTAGACCTTGACTCTAATGTTTTGTCATTAAGTTCACAACAATAGAACAATTGCAATCACAAATCTTGGCAATGGAATACAATACAATAGGAAGAGTCAAATAAGCTGATGAGAAGTTTTCAATGGAACTTCCTTTCATATCAGACTGTCAGTCAGCTCTAATCTCCATGATTTCTTCAGTATCTTAACCCCAATGCACAGCTGGACATTGCTTTACAATTTAGAACAGGGACATTTTTAAACTTTCTCTGTGAACCTTGCCTTGAACTTATTGCTTTTGGCTCCTTTGCACAAAACCAGTACTACAGCATTCGCGATCTCTGTTGACACATCTAAATGGAAATTTTAGATAGGTTTAAAAATACTTTGCTTTATAGAAATGTACGGATCATTTGTTGTCATGAAAAATATGCCAAACCCTTGTTCATTTTATTTAGCAAATTCGTTCCAACACACAAAAAGAAAAAAAAACCAAGTTGTACAGCTACCTACAGACTTACAACCAATGTGACTTCATCATACCTCAGAACGCATTCCTTTGAAAATACTCTGAAGGACAGCCCAAACATACAGCTTCCCTAATTGGTTAAACTCCGGAGGTAATGTGGAACTGCCATTGCTCACTGTTATTGTATTTCAACTTTTTGTTTTAAGTACATAAAGTCCAAAATATTTATTTGATTGCCTGTAACCTCCCTTTGCTGCCCTAGAAAATTATCTGCTGTCAATTATCCAGAATCATGGAAGGTGCATAAGTTACACTTAGAGCAGGAAATTTTCACACAATTGCTAAAATTTGACTTAAAAAAGAAACAAAATATTACACAGTACTTAGTTTCTCCTGCTTTTGTTTGAATATATTGTTTTAAACTAATACATTACAATTCAAATATGCACTAGTACTAAATGAAACAAAAAAGACTCATCAACAATTCAAGAGTAAGCCAAATGGCAGATAAGAAACACAGCAAGTTTTCAACTACCCTTACCTCAAGGTTCGGATGCAACAGAAGTATTAAAGATGAACTTACCCATTTCAGATTTGATATTAATTTGTAAAAGACTTTATTGCTTTCAAGTAAAAATACATGTGTAAAATATGTGCTGCACTTAATTTTCACTCAAAAATATCACATTGGGTTCCTGACAAAAGGACTAATCATCAAAATGTTTAATGGCCTAGTAATTCATGTTACAACACAAGGATTTCCAAGTCTGAACACAGCTTCCAGATAAATGGACTGTTCATGATTGAAACTCCATATCAACCCACATGTCAGTGACCCCAAGCCAGCCAACAACAACCAGCACCCCAGATTCAGCCCATGGTCACCAATGTATTGACTGGAGTCCAGATACTGCTTGCCTTATGAACCTGTTCCATCAATTCTCTGGTTTATTGATGACAAGTCCTGCCAGTATGGTGATGGATATACCCGCTGCATTAGGCGCCCTCTTGCCCATGGTTATGTTCACAACCCAACTCATCCACATCACCTGAAGAAATAAATTGTATCAGTAGGGAATACCTTCAGAGGATTGAAATCCATTACTGAATGAGAGGCTAACTTAGAATTAACTTGAAGATTTATTAACCACAGGAGCAATTATGGTTCAAGTTGATCTTGAATTCAGGTACCCATTGATACATGCATTGATGTACATCAAAGAGCAGCAAGAACCCTATCCATTTTTGGAGACTAAATGGAAGAGAATGTGGGGAAAATAAAACAAAAATGGGGTTAATGCAGGATTAGAGTAAATGGGTGGTCGATAGTCCGCACGGACTTGGCGGGTCAAAGGGTTTGTTTCTCACTATTTCCTACTTTCTAGTTTACAGTACGTAAAAGTAATAGTTGCAGTGATCAGCAATATACTGAAGTATCTTGGGCAGAGAGCAGCATGCAAAGGGTACAATTCTTGACTAAGTCGATGCATTAATGTTTTTCTGATTGACTGTAAACTTTATAAATTTTGTACACTACCAAATATGATTACTTACCAACAATGGAAACGTGATAATTTAACTAATATAATCCAACAATAAGTCAATTCATATGGCAAAAGCAACAAAATCTCAAAAGTGCAGTCCCCACACACTAGATTCCAGCAGAAGCATCTACCAGACCCAGGCCTCCCAAATACAATCAACACCACAAATCCAACTGACAGCCACCATTCCACAATTCAACATTTACTCTTTCCCACTGGAGATGAACAGCACACTCATTCTTCTCAGTTAAATGATGAAAAGTTTTAGTGGCTGGCTCATAACCATAACTGTCCCATTTGATCACTGGCGTCAACAGACCTTGTAGTTTTCCAGAACAGTCACACCATGGGTTCCCGGTTGCTCCTCTTCCCACCAGAACATAAGGTGCCATTCTATTCCCATTCCTCCACAGGCCAGGCCGCTAGCCATGATCATTCCAGAGGCCATCTCCCAGCCATTTCCATTCCACCAGATCCGGGCTACCAGCCATTCCTCATCCTCAGTCCCAGAGCCCAGACTGCCAGCCATTCTAATCCTCAAAGACCATGCCGTCAGCCATTCCAATCCTCAAAGCCCATCCCCAAGAGACCAGCCAGCCGGCCATTCCCATCCCCAAGAGACCAGCCAGCTGGCCATTCACTTTCCCCAGTGCCCAAACTACCAGCATTCCCATTCTCACGCCCAAGAACCCGGTCCGCCAGCCATTCCCATTCTCACCCTCAAAGAACCCGGACTACCAGCTATTCCTATTCTCATACTCAAGAGCCTGGTCTGCCAGCCATTCCCATTCCAAATTCCTAAAACCCAGTCTGCCTGCCACATCCCATTTACATCCCCAAGAGCCTGGACTGCCAGCCATTCCCATTCCTAACAGCCTGGATTGCCTGCCATTCCCATTCTCATTCCCAAAGAGCCCAGGCAACCAGACATTCCCATTCTCATCCCTAAAGAGCCCAGATTGCCAGCCATTCCCATAGAGCCTGGTCTGCCAGCCATCCCCATCCCCGTCCCCAAGAGCCGGGACTGCCAGCCATCCCCATCCCGATCCCCAAGAGCCGGGACTGCCAGCCCTCCCCCTCCCCATCCCCAAGAGCCGGGGCTG
>JARFYF010000056.1:11524164-11534194 GCA_030265395.1 Rhina ancylostomus
AATTAACGTACTGTGCTTCAAAGACCTGATTGCTATCCCCTGATCTGTTCTCACACAGATCTCTACTTCAGCAGCAGCAATGGCAGAGTTGCATGGATCATGGAGATGTCTCTCAAGATGACACCATGCCTGCAACGTAAAAACCTCAGAAAATTTTTACGAAAGCTTCACAGGAGAAACTTTCTGGTTTCCAGCAAAACATACATTCCCATTCATTTGAAAAATAACTTGATCAAAGTATATATGGTTGTCAGTGTTTAGAACCTTGAGTAGTGCAATTTTTGTTTATTTTCACACACAAAAAGGATTTTGTGGGCCTGATTCTAATGGCTAATATATTGCAATGGGGCAACATGAAAGAAACAAGTTCATCATTCATGGCAGCAACAAACAAAATTAACATCCTTGTTAACACACATGTTTAAAACGGCACCAAGCCATTGTGTTGCTTTGCGCATTTCATCATTTCTTTGGGCTAATGTAACAAAAGATTTGCTTTGCCCACTACCCATGATTGACTCATTGATGGCTGAAGGAAGACACAATGATTATTATAAATTTAAGTTCACTTTCCAGAAAAAAACTGGCGAATGGATGATGAAACAGTGTGAAGAGAAAAAAAGAGTCGTCAAGCTATAGTGAAGGATGACAGAATGAAGTAGGTGGAGAACTATAAACAATGCAGGCTGTACCAAAAAGCAAAAATCTGAAACTCTGAAATAAACACAGAAAATGTTGGAACTACTCAGTAGGTCAGGCAGCAGCTGTTGAAAGCAAAACAGTATTAACATTTGAGATTAATTATCTTGATATGAGCTCAACAAAAACCTTCACCTCAACCTTTAAGAGAAATCAGAAAGATAACCATTATTTAGAACAGAAACAATTACCTTTATCAACGTCGTTTGGGGAAAAATTTTAATATGGGTAGAGATCTTTGAAAGCATTTGAAGAATTAATTTCCCTTCTCAATGTGATGTGTATCTTGATTTCCAAATGTGTGTGTGTTAATTCAATGAGAACATACTTATCAAACATAAAATGAAGCAGATGGATTTGCATTTAATAGATTTGGATCATTGAAAATGAGCTTAAAGAATAAAGATGTTTCTTTCTGATTGTGGATAAATAGGTGTCTATAAAGGAGATGCTGCTTCTGGTGCTTATGTTCAATGGGTTTTTATAGAACACAAATTGCTAGATAAAGTGATAGATTTCTTACTACTGTAGTTTCTTATAAAGATTACACTGTTCCTGTTTAGCAGAGAGGAGGACTCCTTGTGGTTCCTAGATTATATATAAAGAAGATAGATTAGACAAAAAATTAACAATTAAAAGCATAAAGTTATGGAGATAGTTTGATTAGTACTGCTGATCATCTTTGGGTCACATGCATAAATAATTCACTCCATGTTAAGCACTAACAGTTCTTAATGACTGCAGTTACATGCTAAAAATTAACTTCTACTCAAGGAGATCCTGGAGCAATTATTTGAATTCCTGGGTAGCAGATGTTAGCCAGGGAGAGGACACTGATATGTTTCATTTATTCTGCCATCAGAATTGGAATATTTTGTGAAGATAATGTTAGTGGTACCTCTCCAATGCTTTGAGATACTTGTTGTCCTTGGTCCATGTCTGACACACATAAGAATTGGGGGATTGGTGCTACCTGGTAGGCTCTGAGTTTACCGTCACATTTAAGGTCTTGGTCTTTGAACACTGTTTCCCTCAGATGGCTGAAGACTATGCCAGTGCATTGGAGGCAATGGTGAATTTCAATACTAATGTCTGATAGGTGACTCCCGAGATATGAACAGTGATCAATGTTTTCCAGGATTTTGCTGTGTATCTATATTGTATGGGTATAGCATTGAGCAGCAGGGATAAGTTGGTAAAGGATCTTTGTCTTTAAACGTTTGATTGGAGTCTCTGAGTGTACACAAATACCAACAGTCTGTAGACTGCAGTAAAATGATTGAAGTTGGGATAACCTTGGTCTGGAGTGCAAGCAATGAAGGTGAAACAGTTTCCCTTTCATTCCTGTAGATTAGCTCCAGTTCTGGGTGCAGCTTGCTGAAGGTGAGATGTAATAATATGGTAAAGAAGATTGTGAAGAGGGTTAGAACAATGAGCCAAGTCCCCATTGGTATTGGGATTATTGTGGCCTTGGTGCATTATTACTCTTTAACCTCTTTGTTGCCTTCAAAATATAAACCACACCATTCTCTTCCAATAATTTTCCTTCAACATCCCAAGTCTGAGAGTGCTGTCATTTGAAAAAAAGGCTTCTGTACCCACATTTGCACTCAAAGGATTCATTTTCAGGTCTGTACTCTTTCTTATTAACTTGGTGCCTCTTGGCAACATGATCTGTAAATATGGATCATAGGAACAACAGTAGAATATTCAACCCTTTAAGTCTGTTCCAGTATGCAATCAGATTAGAGCTGATCTGTCTCCTAAATCCATTACTTGCTGTGATTCAATTCCCTTAATACTCCTAGCCAACAAAACCCTATGGATTTCAGTTTTAAAACTTTGTTAGACCTGAAACAATTTTATGGGAGTTCCAGACTTCCATTACCCTTTGCATGAAATGCTCTCCAAATAGCCTAATCCTAATGTTAAGGTTATGGCCCTTGTTCTGGACACATTCGGATTAAGTTCCACCTGTACCTTGATGACACCTAGCTCTGAAGCCCTAATAATTCTCAACCCTTTCACAAAAAAGCTTGAATGATATTCAGTCTAGAGTGAGTCTAAACTGTTCAAGTGGATTGAAACCACAGTCTTTCGTCCCTTATCAATGAGACTCAGTTAGTCTCTGGCTATCATCTACATTTCACCAAATTATTTGGTACTCTGACTCAGAGCTGAATTTCTGACTTCGCCACTGCAACAAGAAGATCTGCTTCCACCAGCATTATCCATCTCCATTTTTATTTAAGCTTATCCAGCAAAGAAAACCTTATTTAACCTTTATCACCGCCAGGCCATCAGTGGATAAATGACTCAATTCTTTTTCAAATTAATATTGCAGGTATTCTCAATAATCAGGGCACTGCTTCTGAGTAGCCTCTTTGCCTCATCCCTCCTCATCCCCACCTTCATTGTATATTTTTAGGCTCTTTAGTGAGGGGGCATCCTACCTTGCTGAAGCCTCAGAAGCAGTTGGCCCTCTAACACCCCATGAGCTTTTCTGAATCTGCAGCAAAGGCCTCAGTTGGCCACATCCCAATATTTGAACATGGATTTGCTCTTTTCCCATAGTCTTTCAGAACCTCTTTAATTTCATTAAAAAGCATTAATTCAGAGCAGTCATACATGTCTTACTGGGTACAAGTTCAAGCTGACTGTTCCTGAGTGGTTCAAGCTTTTTTAGATGTTCACCAATCTTACATTGCATTTTAAGGGTTAGATAGTCATATATTAACCCACAAAATTAATGGAGAGTCATGTTGGCTAAGAAAATTACAGATCTTCCATTCATTCTAACTATGCATTTCTATACTGTTGAGCTCCAAAGTTACACTTTTACACCTAAATGTAGCTACTTGAATAATCAGGTTATACACTGCCTCATACTGTTATGGTCAACTCTGTGATAAATTACCAGTTGCACATACTTAGATAAACTGATCCCTTTCCTTATTTATCTAAAAATGAGAGAGGTTAGGATTGAAGAGACCATGGAATTAAATAAAATAGTGACATGCAATGTGATGGCAAAGCCAAAGCAGATTAAGGAAGAATGTGAATTCAATATATGCATTTGCAATATTTATTGGTCACATTTAACCACATTTCTGTCCTTTCCACGGTTATCTTGGAAGCTACATGGTACAGAGAATTATACAATTAATTAAGTCCACAGGATGTAATTGGGGAAGAGGACTGTCTCTATCTAAATATTTGGTTTCCATTATGAAAGACTTTAGCATAAACTTTTTGAGTGCTTTCTTTAATGAAAGACAATTTACGTGGAAGTTTGTGTTGCTACAAATACTTTGCCTTTTGTTTTCTTGTGCATATTTTCTGTTATTTTCAAAGCTATTGGGCTCAGAGAAAATCTTTCCCAACAGCTTCATGAATTTAGGAGCCACAGCAGTGCAACACTATAAGCTGTAGTAAACTCCTCAAACATGCTATTGATCTCATCAAAAATTCTGTGCGTAACGTAACACAAACCAGAAACTTTCAGAATCATATTTATTATTATCACTGACATATGTCGTGAAATTTGTTTCTTTGTGGCAGCAGTACAGTGAAAGACAAAAATTACTATAAGTTACAAAAATAAATAGAGTGCAAAAGAGGAATAACTAGCTAGTGTTCATGGACTGTTCAGAACTCTGATGGTGGAGGGGAAGAAGCTGTTCCTGAAATGTTGAGTGTGGGTCTTCGGGCTTCTGTACCTCCTCCCCTAGAATCAAACTTCTAGATTGATTTCAGTCAGGTAGCACTTGGGTGTTCCAATTGACCTCAGGAAGCCTAGTTTAGGGAAAGGAAATAGCAGATAGACTTCTGTCAGCTACCAAGTCATCCCATTTAGGAACTTTGTGTGTGGATGTATCAGGCAAGGACTAGATTGGGTTTTTCTGCAAAGCTCTTCACACCACCACCTACTGACACTCAGAAGGGGTTCACATGGAGATGGAGATACCAGACTGCCTTAGTGCCTGTGCTTTTTGAACCTCCAAAAACTCAGGAAGAAAGACGGAGAGGAAGTTAAAAAATAAGTGAAATGTACCAGTTCAGAAGGAAACAACGGATCAGAAGTAGTGAATCCCATTTATATATGTCATCAGAGTTTCTGCTGCAGCACTGGAGAAGTTATGGCAATAAAGTGGGTCCAACCATGATGGTAGGGAAATGCTGAATTAGTTTTCCACAATGAATTAAAAACAATGGAGATACATAGGAAATGCTGGAATATGTATGATCCTGACCCAGCCAACGTATTGGGTGAGTGACTGTCCCACCATTGATGCACTAAACATCAGCTAGAGAGCCTGGGAGTGAATCCTGGTCAAAAATGTTGTGCTCCTACCAGGTAAAATAATTAAGCATTTGGGTTGATGACCAAAAATATTTTAAAATATTAGCTCCCTTCAGGGATCCAGATTGTGAGGGTTGGAGCTCACTCTGGTTGGATGGTAAGCTCTTATTTGATAAACTAATTTATCATTCTTTTCCGATACTGGGTCCATAAGCCTCTCTGCAAACTAGACTCCCCTTAAGGGCAGTAAATTTGCAATCTAACTCATGCTATACACCAATCAAACTTATCCCCAAAAAAGGTGACCTGGGGCAAAAATTGGTGGGAGCACAGCATCTGGATGGCACATAAGCTTAAATGGAAGAATACCTTTTTAAATTGTAGCTTAGGTCTGGTAGACACAGAATTCTTCCCCAAGACTCACACAGTGCCACTTTTGCCAAGGATGTCATTTGTACCAGACTTATTATTACCTCACTGAGCATCTTCTGCTGAGCCTTTTGCTTCTCATTTTGATTGTGACCTCTTGTAATGGTGTGGGTGATTCCCTTAAACTCCTGTAAACAGGCTTACTCATACTGTTCAAACAGGTCACTAATAGGTTCCTTAGTATTGCACGTTGTCAAGCTTTGTGAATAGTCCCATTGATTTAAGTCACTGTCCCAAGTGATGCTTTTGACTTGGACCACTCATAATGGAATGTCTTTCACTGGCTCTGGACTCGAAGCGTGCTTCCCTCTGAAACAACTTGTCCTAGTCTAATTCTCTGGCCAGTTTATTACTCTGCTTTGTAGATGTGTTTCTCAACTTCACAATGGCCATTTCAGACACTTATGTGCTGCAGTTACTTCTGCCCTGGTATCGTGATGCCTTATCAAGCAACATATGCTTCACTTGCTGGCCTGCAGAAATTAAACATATGTCCAACCACACATAACTGGCACTCACCCAAACAGTCAGCTCTGCAAATCCAATACTTTACGATTTCCCTCAATATTCACATTTTATTTATTTGTTTTTCAGGATCTGGGCACCACTTATTGTCCAACTCTAAATGCCCTTGAAAAGATGGTGCTGAGGTACACCTTGAACCACTGCAATCTTTCTGGTGAAGGTCCTCCTCAGTGCAGTTGGATAGGGAATTCCAGGATTTAGACCCAGTCATGATAAAGGAATAACAATATACTTCCATGTCAGGGTGGTGTGTGACTTGGAGGGGAACCTACAGTTGGCGGTGTTCCCATACTCCTTTTGTCCTTCTTGGTGGTAGAAGTCATGAGTTTTACAGGTGCTATTGGAGTAGCTTAGACAAGCAACTGCAGCGCATTTTGTAGGTGGTGCACACTGCAGCCACTGTGCACTGGTGAAGGGAATCAATATTTCACGTGGTGAATGGGATGCCAGTCAAGTGGTTTGTTTTGTCCTGGATGATGTTGAGCTTCTTGAGAGGTGTTGGCACTGCACTCATCTGGCAAATGGAAAGCTCTTCAACATCTCATGACTTGTGCCAAGTAGATGGTGGCTTTGGGATATCAGGAAGTGAAACATTTGCCAGAGGATATGCCACCTCTGACCTACTCTTGCAGCTACAGTATTTATGCACTGGTCCAATCAAGTTACTGGTCAATGGTGACCCCCATATGGGGAAGGAGAGCAGAACTTACTGCTGGTAAGCCAATGAACGCCAACTGTTGCTGCTTCTCTTGTTGGAAATAGTCAATGCTTGGCATTTTCATGGCACAAAAATGACTTGCCACTAATCAGCCAATGAGTGAAGGTTGAAGAGTGAATAGGTCTTGCTGTATGTAGGCATGGGCCGATTCATTTGCTGAGGAGTTGAATGAAATTAAATATTGTGCAATAATCAGAGAACATCGCCACTCTGACCTTACAAAGAATCAGTTTAGTAGAAAAGAAGGTCACTGATGAAACAGCTGAAAATGATTGAGCCTAAGTTGTGCCTAGGACACTGCCCTAAGGGACCCCTGCTGTGATTTTAAGAGGTGAGGTAGAAGTGGAGACTTAGGTAAGGATTTCCAGAATTAAGGAAGTTAAGGAATGAGACAGATTTAGGCAAAGGCCTCAGTTATGGGCAAAAGGGGTTGGGGATGCACAGGAGGCTGAAGTCAAAAGAAGGATAATGGAGAAGGACACAAATCTGGGAGGGATGAGGCCATGGATGGATTTGATGCCAAGGATAAAAAGTTTGAAATTAAGACTGTAATCAAATTGCAAAAACTCCAAACCACTATTAATTTGGGATTGCTTTTACTGAAAATTCCTTAGTGTATCTTTAGTTAAAATTATATCAATTTAAAGTTAATCCCCAGGTCTTCCTTTTCTCCACTGGTCTTTGGCATTCTACCTCCAAAATAATTTGTGTCCTTTAATTCTACATTGTCTTTTGTTTATTTAATTCCTCTATTGTTTAAAGAGTAAACTGATTGCATCATTCCACTGATATTTCTTTGCTGTGATTATCTATTTGGGCTGAACTCAAATACCAACTGAGAAGAAATGCCAATGGAATGCCCCATGGGTATTGTGTGCTATTTTGTTATCTGCAATCACAATAAATATACAATAATAATCCTTTAATGCAGTATTTAAAGAGATGATAAAATGACAAACTAGTAAAAACAGTTTGGGTCACTTGTAAGTAAAAGAGCTGAGTGGCAAATTCAGAAATTTAAGCATGAGCTATAGCCAAAATGAGAAAAAAAACATTATCATTTGTGACATTGTTTAATTTAAGGTGTCATTAAAATACCAGTCTAAGCCTTAAAAATATAACTAAGGCAATATCATCTTTTCACAGCATAGATTGATCATTTTTTATATCACTTCCTGAATCACTAACTCATATCTAATAGTATGGTTAGGACTTAGAGTCTAATACTTGTTTTACTTGTTCCACTCAAACATGCCTTTTTTTCTGGAATTTTCTTCCTTTATAGATCCTGAGCCCATATAACATATGAAAAATAAGGAGAGCAGTTTCTGAGAGTGGAGTAGCAAATAGTGCATTAGACCAAACAGGTAGGTAGAACATTGAAAAGCACTGGCCAGAAATGGTCATTGTTATAGTAAATATTTTGTTATTTAGAGTGGAATTATCACTATATTCCAGAGGAGAATATAGAAGGTAGAACTTCTAATCAGCCAATTTCCAATCCAAATGCTTAAGAGACATTGTTCCATTTGTGTTATTTTCATGCAGTCTTAATTCAGTTATTGGCAACAATGGGTGCTTCCATCTGTTGTTAATTTGAGCATCAATTTATTGCAACGTCACATGCAGCTAACAAAGCAACATTTGTTAATGAGAATACAACTAATATGGTATACTTTTGTAATTAGATAACTGACCTTCGCTGGAAAACCAGAAATGGAAACAATGGCTTTGACTTTTAAATCTCATGGGTTTGAGTATGTGGGAAAGAATTCTGGATGGAGTTGTTGGGAGAAATGGTGGTTACATATTTGCATTTATTGACCCTACTGGTCCATGTTTTGTTACCAGCTATTCAAAAATAAACCTGAAAGTATTTCATTAAGAAAAGCTTTTAATTATTGCCTCATCACAGAGCTTGTCCTTACACAAAGGTTACAAAATGAATAATGAATTTATTTAGTAGCTCATAAGAAACAGAAGTAGGATTAGGCCATTCAGTCTCTTGTACCTGCTCTGCCATTCATATGATCATGGTTGATCTTTCACTGTCACACAATTTATAATAATTCTATAGTGCTGATTCCCTTTATATCTAAAATTCTATTGATCCATGTCTTGAACATACTTGGCAATTGAACTAGCACAATCTCCCTGGGTACAGAATTCCAAAGAATCATCATCCTCAGGGTGAAGATTTTTTTTCCATCTCTGTTCTCTTATTTTGAGACTATGACCACATACAGCCCATCAAGGAAAACATCAACTTCACATCTGCTAATCTGTAATCCAGTGGATTATTGAACTGGAGATACAATTTCAAATTTACTTCAAGAGCTAGAAAATTTAGTTAATTAAGTATATTTGCAATAAAAGACTATTATCTATGAAGTTGACCATGAAAACTACTGAATTCATGTTAAAACAACTTTCTAGTCCACACCTTTAGGAAAGAAAATCTATTCTTACCTAGTCTGATTTATATCTGACACTAGAACTAACTTTTAACTGCCTCTAAAATCATTTATCTTTACCAAATGTCTGCGACAGAATAGAATCACAATAAAAGTGGACAGACTGCCCAGTATCAGATTTGGATACAATCAAGTCACATCAAGCACTTATCTGGACACTATCTATACAGTCTACTCTTAATAAGAATATAAGAAACGTGGGCAGAATTAGACCAATTGGCCTCCTGAGCCATCTTGAAATAATGCCTATTCACCAACAACCTTATACCCTGATGCTTAGATTTGCTCTGCCAGAGCTACTCAGCTCCAGCCATCCATCCTATATATTCAATCCCTCTACCATTGACCCAGCATGGTTACATTATGTCATAAACAAAATGTACCACAACAACTTGCTGGACTACTTCTAAAGCACTGTCCAAACCCATGACCCCTGCCACCTAAAAGACAACAGGTGCATAGAAAGCCACCACTTGTATGTTGCCTTCCATGGCCACATACCATCTGATGAAGGGACATTAACCTTAAGTGCTCAGTTATTTTCCACAATTGTTGCTTGAACTGCTGAGTGCTTTCAGGATTTTCTGTTTTAATTAGAGAATTCCAGCATTTGCAGACTTTTTTTTCCACTTTTCACACACCATCCTGTCTTGGAGACATATTAATATTTTTCATCATTCCCAGGTCTCCCTACTCAGCTGCAGGCCTCCAAAATCTTGCAAACCTTCCTTCCAGCAATATGATAATCCCCATTATTTTCCCTGCTTTACAATGGACAACTGTGCCTTCAGCTCCCTCAGTCCCAAGCTCTGGAATGTATTTGCTAAATCTCTCTGCTTCTTTAACATGTTCTTTATAACCTAGCTGTCTAAGGTTTTGCTC
>JARFYF010000056.1:11615509-11634774 GCA_030265395.1 Rhina ancylostomus
TTTAGCCAGAGGGTGGTGAATCTGTGGAATTCATTGCCACAGACGGCTGTGGAGGCCAAGTCATTGGGTATATTTAAAGCGGAGTTTGATAAGTTCTTGATTAGTAAGGGTGTCAAAGACTACGGGAGAAGGCAGGAAAATGGGGTTGAGAAGGAAAAATAAATCAGCCATGATTGAATGCCAGATCAGACTCGATGGGCTGAATGGCCCAATTCTGCTCTTATGTCTTACCTTTTGTGCTGCAGAATTTTGCAGTAAAAGAATTTATGCTAATATTCAAAAGTATTATTTCAGATCAATACATTGTATTCATGAAAATGTTCCTAATGTGAATACAGAAAAACTTGTATAATCCGATGTCCAATTATTTGGCAATCCTAATGTCAGCATCCGGCTCACTGGATGATGTTTTCTGTGTTCCCTTTAAACACACCAGGGCCCTGTTTCCTGCCCTCCCTTTGAACACATTGGGACCTTGTTTCTAGTGCTCCCTTTAAACTTGCCAGGGCCCTCCTGTGTTTCCTTAAAACTGGGGCCCCATGTCCTGTGCTCCCTTAAAACCTATTGGGTTCACTGGAAGATTTATTATACTACTGTGCAATATCTTTTTTAAAATGTGAATTAAAAGTATATTAGGGTATTTATAGGAATATTATCCAATAGTCCAGAAGGTCTGGCACCATCAAATTTCCTAGCATACTGGATTAACAGAGTTTTACTCTAAACTCAATTAGAGATGAGATGTCTCATAAAGAAAGCTTTGCATTTTTATAACCACATTCAGAATGTCCCAAAGGGCATTATAGCCAATGAAGTAATGGAATAAGCATGGCAAGTAATTTGCAAAGGGGGAATAAGATAATTTGTGACCTCTGCTCCTGTTGAAACCTATACACATGTTCTCCAATTGACACTTCATTCAAAAGGCAGTACCTGCATTGATGCAACATTCTCTCAGTACTGCACTGGAATGCCAGACTAGAATTTTATGTTCATGTACATGGAGTGGGGCTCAAACCTGCAATATCTCTTAGCCACCTTTTTCATATTATTTCTTTTAACCCACTGGATCAGCGAACAATGTGAGAAAATAAAATTGAAACAGCAGTCAGGATTTTAAACATAATTAAATGACTTTTAAAATGGAACATCTTATATTTTAAAACGATATGCTTTTTATTGAGTGAGAAAGATCATACCAGCTCAACCAAATCATAGATTTATATAAAAGAAAAGACACATAGGGAAGCCATTTGGCCCATCATGCTATCCCTGTTGATTAACAAGCTCTCCAGCCTAATCCCACCTTTTCAACTTATTGTTTTTAACCAAGTCATGGCTGCTCAAGTGCACATCTAAGTACTATTTAAAGGTGTCGAGGACTTCTGCCTGTACCACCCTTTCAGCCAGCAAGTTCTAGACTCCTTCTACCTTCTGGGCAGAAAAACTGGTTCCTCATTTCCTATTTAATCCTTCTACTAATTAACATAAATCTAAACCCCCAAATTTTTGATCCTCTGTTAAGGGATCTAACTAGATCTCTTAATCTCTAACTAGATCTAGTTCAGTCTCTTCTCAGTATCCTCTTTTTCCAAAGTAAACAACACTAGATCATCCTCATAAATATAAATTCCAGTTCTGCAACATCTTCATAAAATTTCACTACATCCTCTTGAGTGTAATCACACTTTTCCAGTAATACGTGGACCTCAAATCCCAGAACTTAAACTGTGACCTAGGCAGTGTTATGAATAGTTCTAGCCTAACTTACCTGCTCTTATATTTATGCATTTGTTCATAAAGAATGACATCCCATAAGCCTCTAAACTGCCTTATTATCCTGTCTTGCTATCTTTAAGGATCTGTGGACATATAATGCAAGTGGCAGGGTTTATGCGCTAGGAGGTTCCAAAGTGGTGAGGTATGATGGTAAATCAGTTACTAAAGTGACAAGGAATGGGGAAACAGATGTTCGATCAGGATTTCAAATCCGATGATAACAAATGAATCAGAGGGTCTTCAATTACAACATGATGGATGGAAAAGATGTGGGGGGGGGGGACTTGGAAATCAAAGATGGTTCAATGATTAAGTGATTATAACAATAGGAAAGACTGAACAAGCTGGGCTTTCTTCTCCAGGAAAGAGAAGGCAAAGGAATGACAAAATTGAGGCAGAGAGGATGTTTCCACTAGTAAATCCAACAGGGAATTTAGGAGTTAAAAACTGAGAATGATAGAAGTACATAGTAGTCAGGGAGTAAAACAGGTAACAATTCAGTTTGACCTGTTAGAACTTGGGCAAGTTTGCAATTTAAAATGTGTTTGATTTCTGAGAAGGGGGAGAATGGAGAGAACAAAGAGAATGTCCAGAGACACTGAATGCCAGCTGACAGGGTGCTGTAGACTTAAATCACAGCTGATCAATTAGGAGATTTGGTTAGAATATGTAATCTACTTATTATGTGGACTAGTCCATGTGAATAGCATGTGTATTTAAGGTGAAACATATGAGAGAGAAAGGAATAACATATGATGGAAGAATTGGAGGTTCCTATGAAGTATACATTTTGGCGCAAACTGATGAGTTAAGTACCCCTTCCTGGCTAAACTACTTTCATTCTGTGTGTTGAATAAATGTAATTATGCAATTATAATATAGTGATATGATTTTGCCATTGTTAATGTAAACATGGAATATTTGGCTTAAGATTCGTCAAACATAAGCCAACTATGGAGAGAAATAGATGCCATGTGAAGACATTTATGTATGGAATTGCAAACTTCAAAATCAATTCAAATTTTCAGTTGCTTATGAAATATAGTTTATATTAACTTCAAATATCAAGGATTAAGATCTCTGCAAATATGCAAAACAATGCATTTATTTTAAGGTACTTTTTCCATATGTTGATTTTTATTTTGCCACTTATTGGTTTTGTTTTCATCTAAAAACTAGAAATTTAATTTTGCATTTAACACAATAAATACAGAATTTGTGGTTGAAATGCAACCTTCTTAAAGTGCAGGGGAAAGAGCTGCAATTTTAGATACAATGTGTGTCAAATGCAAACTAATACTCTGAAATGGTTTCAACAAAGACTTTTGTGTTGTGAAACCAGAGTCTAATGGATTGTGATTGTCAAGATATAGTTATTGAATAGAAAATGGTCTCATTCCATTAGAACACATTTCATGCTCATTACGTGTTATTTTTTTTATTCTATTATCTACAGAATATGGATTTTCTTTTGAAAAAGTATATTTGACTATGAGCTATTTTTTTTCCTCAGCAAATGGTGGCCATATTTCTACATTGCAACTGGAGTCTCCAAGTAATTTTATTAAGTCCGTTGACTGTGGAGAATTGGGGATGGAAATCACTGTTAATAAATCTAAGAAGGTATATATATATATATATTGCTTCTAAGAAGAGGAGGAAGGATTTAGATTTGCACCCCCGGGGCACAAAGTCACTGAAACCTCTATTTCTAACCTTTTTTGAATAATGTTTGCAAGAAGCAGAAGCAAAAGCACTCCTTACAGCACACGAGTTGTTGGAGAGCAGATAGTTTGGTAGCTCCTACATCAATATTGGTTGAGAAGCAGACCAAGTTAAGCCTGGGTCCACAATATATCTTACAAATTAAAATTATAGTTTTTCCTTTAACATACATCATGCAGTCCCTCACAGATTGGTACAAAAATGCAGAGATTTCCACTTTGTAAATTAACACTCTGCAAATTTATATCTCATCCACTTTATGTCAGTGTTGTAAATATAATCTTGCAAGAGACATAGGACCATTAGTTGCTTGCTTAAGCAACCCTGTGTTGGAAACGAGTGATAGGCTGTTCATTGTTTACAGATCTATATAGAAATTGCAGTAGTTGGTTGTTTAAACCATTGACTGTATTCTATCTGAGAGAAAAGTTGGCACTTATGGTCATATATTTAACTTTAAAGTCAAAGCTGGAATGTATATAAATGCAGCTATTAACTTTTCATGCAAGAAGCTTTCATGCTGTATGCTCTTCCATTTATTGGTTGTCAGTTCAAAATACACTGGTTACATGGTAAAATATGAAGACTTTGAATGTGATTTGAACTGTTTATTAAGGTCACTGATCTTGGGCATGCGTATTAATATTTGAAGTTTACTTTTTCTCTCTTTTCAGAATTTAATTCGGGAAATCACATTATTGGATGACAACTGTAAAGGAAGCAGTAATGAGACACACTTCTATCTCAAACACTTTCCTTACACTGAATGTAAAACCAGAAAGAGTATGGATGGTCATAACTATATTAACGAGGTATTTCCCTTACCAAAACACTTCCATGGCAAGTTAATATTATCGGCAATATTGGACTCTGTCATGTTATAATCAGAATAATTATAATCGGCATAAGTAAATCTATTTAAGACAAGTGTTTGATTATAATAATTTTGTATGTGATAAAATGAAATAATTTGTACCATATTTTATGTGTTTGAACTGTACACAGATCCCCTGGGGAAAATTATATGTGGAATACCTGTAGTAATCTGAAAATATCAACTAATTGACCAATGCACTAATGAATAACACTCGAGCGTGAACCAGTACCTTTACAACAAGATGCAAGGAAGCACAAAATTTTAGGCAAAGAACTGTGAAATGAAAGAATGAGTGAATGTTTTATGCACAGTGAATGCGAGTAAAGGTCACTTGATGATGTGTTTAGTGTAAACCTAAGAGACATTGCTAGATGTGCATTTAGCAGCAATTAGCAACAGTTAATGATGACTTACTGGTTTTATGGTCGCCTTGCATGTGTTGCCATTTCGTTACAACCTTTTTCCAAATAATTCTATTTTGTGACATTCAACCAGATGAGTGGGAAATGGGTGGTAGCAGTGAAATAACAGATAACATGTTTAGATAGTTCAGTTACAGAGCAAACTGAAAGCTATTTCTAACCAGGAGCATCTTTGTTGGCCGCCTAATTTTTTTTGAGTTGCGGCAGCCTTGAAATAGATGCTAAGAAAATAAGAACTGTAGGCAGGAGCCATTCAAATGGCTCCTCAAACCTGTTCCACCATTTGATAAGATCACAATGGATCCTCCATCTCATGCACTTTACTACTCAATCCCCATTTCCATTCTTTATGAAATGTATCCTTTCCAAACTTGAATGCATTTGGCAACTAAGCACTTAAAGATTTACAGCTTTGTGAATAAAAAGAATTTTCCTCCTCTTAGTCCTAAATGACTGGTCTTTATTTTGAGACCATGCCCTCCAATTCTGGGGCTTCAAACTGAAGGAGTAGTCTCTCTGGTACTAGTTTTAAAAAAACTACATTTTAATATGGTCACTTCTCATTCTCCAAAACTCTGCTTATATGTCAAACTTATTTAACATTTGTCCATCAATTAATGTTCCATCCCAGAAGTCAATCTAGTGAATTTTCATTGAACCGTCTCCACTATATGCTAACACACACACTAAGCTGGGTGTGTTCTCACTTAGTCCAGTACAATTGTACTATGACTCCCTTATTCTTGTAACCTAACCCTCTTTGTTTAATTGTTACTGCGCATTAACTTTTTGTATTTGAGAGTCTGCACAAGATCCTTCTGTGTACCAGAGTTTACTAATTTCTTGCCATTTAAAAAAAAATTCTGTTTTTCCATTTTATGTAGTCACATTTACCCATCTTAAACTCTGTGCCATTTTTTGCCCTCTTATTCAGATTAGCTATCACCTTTTTAGACTCTATGCTGATTTTATAAAGCTAATTTTCCTTCAAATGATCAGTAAAATTGGATAATGATGTTGACTCTGCCTAATCATAATTTCTAAGATCCCCGTTACCATCCCCTTAATAATAGATTCCAGCATTAATCTGATCACCAATGTTAGGCTGTGGTTCCCTTTCTAAATCAGTGATGTTGTTTTTCTTTTAGTTTTCCCTCTGTTGTGACTGTTCCAGAATTATCATTTTCTAATAGATGATGAGGTGGTGTTTGGTATACAGGAGGAAAAGTACAACAAAAATGAATTAAAAAGAAGCAGCCCATATTGTAACATCACATGTGAAAGAATACTTGAATATTAGTCTCAATGAAATAGTAGCCTTAGAATTAGCCATTTCTGGATCAGGGAGATTGGTTGAAACTCTCTAGTCCAGCACCCTTGGATCTTGACTGGTGCTGAAATTTTTGCAGAAATTGCCTGCAATCATCTTCCTCTGAGCAGAAGTGTTCTTTTTTTAAGTATAGACATTTCCCAGATCATGCAAGGAATCCGAGAACTGTCCATAACCCAAAATTTCTGTATGTCAGATTGACGTTGTCTGATATCACAGAAGTTGCACTGGTAGGTTAATTAGCTACAGATTAATACAGATGTTAATTAATTTTAGATCTTCGTAAGAATTAGTTCATTAATATAGATCTGAATTAAAGACTCAAAATGTGCTGGACCATGGGAGTTGCTGGATCACAGAATGCAGAACTAGAGAGTTTCAACCTGTATGCATTGGCATCTCGGTTGAGCGCTTGGAAAAGCTAAGCAGAATTCCCATGTCTTTTTAACTACTGAGTAACCCTTATTGCTAAGTTTGCATAAAGCAACATTGGCTGAAAACAACAATCGGCTTGGCTTCAGTTGGCTTTTTCTCACTGTCTCTTACCTTCCTCCCCCTGCCATGGTCAAATAACCTACTTACAATCCATCAAAACATGAACAACGTAATATCAGGTTGTTGAACAGTGCTGTAATGTGTTGGTGCTTTCAGAAGATGACTAAAGCTTAGGAGGAAAAAAGGAAATACACACAAAAAAAAACGGCCTCCCCACTGACTTGATGTGTATTTATACTTACAATAGTTACAATTAAAAAATCAACTAACAAAATATTATTTTCTACACAGCTAAGGATAAAGTTATTCAATGGAGATGAAAAAGTGTATGACGTAAGTAATCTTTTGAACACATTTTTCTAATGAAAATAGATTTTGTTTGAACACAGCAGCTTTTAAATTTTACAAGTCAATCAAAACACTGATTGCAGAGCACAAACATCGTAAAAATCCTCAGTTCAACATGCACATTAGATGATTGTAATACCATCAAGAAAGATTAGTGATAAACAAATCATGTGTGCCACCTGAATGCTCCTCTGCTTTGGAAATAAAAGAAAGACAGACATAGTTTAAATGGGGGGAGGGGGGAATCTGAATTTAAAAAAAACAGAATATGTTGGAAACACTCAGCTGCTCGGACAGCAACTGTGGGGAAAAAAGAAATGGTTAACATTTCGGGTCTGAGACTCCCTGTCAGATAATTCTAAAGTCTTGTCTCATGCATCCTGTGCAGATTACCCACTGCTAAGAGATAGCACCATAATCAGTGGGAGCAGCTATTATATATTTTTAAACACTGTTCCACAAATATTACAGCAATTTGTACATGCTTACAGTCATAAGGAGGAAACTCTATTCCTTTTAAAGACTCTGTTGGATGTGTTGCTCCATTAGGTCCTAGCCGAAAGATTGTCACTATTTGGAGCTTTCTTGGCGGGCATCACTTGCTAGAAATGTATGCTACTTATTTGTAGCTCTAATGCAAAAATGGACTGATAATTTCCAGTATGTTGTGTATTAAAAGAGGAAAGTGACAGCAGTCTTTAATCAGATGGCCATGATGTAATGCCATATTTCACTTCTATACCCTTGCACTAAAAGATTGTTCTGTAAAAATTCACTGGCGTGGCATTACTCTTTTCAGTGCTACATATAAAAATTTATTTTCTGGAATAAGATACAATTACATGGTTTTCTGGGTTAAACCTTATTATTAGAGATATTTGCTCAGAAACTTCCCTTCACAAATTGTGCTTGCATAGATGAGCTGCTTTCTTTCCATATAGTGATGCTATTCCAGTGCAATATTCATTTGGAGTGCTATTGAAAGAACTTGAGTCTTGTTGGTCCAAAGTGCATTGCTTTCTCTTCATCTGTATGATTTAAAGGTTCTGTTGCAATGATGGGAATCTAATTCAGTTAGAACTCGTAAGCTATTTGCTTACTTTGTATCCTTCAGGCTCCCCACCCTCCCTTCACCAAAGTTACCAATCCCCACAACACCAAGATAATGACTGTTGTCCAAATCCTGCTCATTAACCAACACAAGTTCCCCTGTCACCCTTGACCAGCAATAGCCAATCTCATCAACAGAAATCACTTACAACTAACACTCATCCCAATACCACCACTCAAACACTGCAATCCCACAACTTCTGACTGGGATGGTATCACTGACCTCTTTACTACAGATTATGGGCAGCTGGAGGAGGAGCATTATGATCAATGCTGCTTGATGCATAATCCTCCCCTCATCCCTGGGCCCCATGACCCATCTGACCCAGCCCAGACTTGCCAGCAAGCATCTATTTAGTGTAACACATGAAAGAAAGGTCTTTCCTGGTGTAAAGCTGATACAATACTGTATCAGTCCCTCGGACCTTGGGCTCACTAAATTTCCAAGTGGTGAACCCACGAAAATAGTTATTGATGTAGAATGAATTTTTAAAAGCAGAATCTTTTGCAAATATCATCATACTCACTGTGGCTTACTCCATATGGGATCAGCTGAATCAGGATTTATCATCTTGACTTTCTTGTTTTTGTATTCCTTGTCTCTTTTTGCACTTGGAAAATAGTATTATAATCACGTCTCAGTTGGGGCACTTTCATTTCTGAATAAGAAAGCTGTGTGTTCAAGTCCCACTCCAGAAACCTGATTATTGTAGTTAATATAGATTGAGAGCTCACTGTAGCATTGTCGACATGTTGCACACTCAGGTACCAACTATCAGATGAGACATGAAACTCAGCTGCACTCAAATGAACTTGAAAGCAAAATTTATCTTTGAAGAAGAGTAGGGTGTTGAAGAATACCTAATATTTATCTGTCAACCAACATCCCTGAAATTGATTATTTGGTCATTTATCTCATTGCAATATGTGGGATCTTGCTGTATGTGGGCAATTGTCTGCAATATGTTCTGTACATTACAACCTTGACTACAGTTGGCAGTGGCAGGAAGGCAGATGGGAGCTGTAATTAAATATTCAAGTTGCTACAAAGTACTTTCAGATGTCCTGAGCTCGTGGAAGGGAATAAATAAAAAGTATTATTCTTTTTGGTAATTATCATCTGACTACTCATCTACTATGACTGGCACAATTTTTGGGCACAATTTTAAATGGAATTGAAATTCCAATTAATAATTTTCTATTCATTGTGATTTATCATGTTATATTCTCTTCTAAACAGATAACGTGTCCACATGTACAAACAATCTGTGATATCCTTAAGCTGAACAATACTAATGAAGGAAGATACATTAGAATTCATGAGCTTCCTAGCTTTAAAAAGTCATCCTCAAAGCTTTACAACTGCACAACTGTCTATGGAGAGGTACAATGATATTTTCAGCTTTTAAACAAAGTTTATCTAACTTTTGAGTGTTTGCCCTGTGACTGTTCTTGCTTATTTTTCCTTGCCCATAAAAACTTTGATTTAATAAGTGTATGTCAACTCTGTTATATAATTTGTCAGATTTGTTCTTCTATTAGGAATTCAGAGTCAGTAACATTTACTAACAAAATCATTAAAATTTAATGAATAATGAAAACCTTTTTAGATGGGTACATTTTGTAGATTCTAGGGGGTCTTTTTCAAAGAAAAGCAAAATTTATGTTTGCAATAACTGCAAATGCTAGAACATTTATCTCTAGTTCGGCACCAATAAAAACATTTTATTTGTTTATGAATGTTTTTTCTATACAACAATCCTTGTCTTTGCCTTCATTGCAACAATAACCACTTTTCAAGGTACTTAGTTGTCTCTGAAGCATTTTGAAATATCCTGAAAGCAATAACATCACAGTTTAATATAGTATTCTTATTATCCTTTACAATATTCCTCACTGTCTTATGCTGTTATATGTGCATTGGGTATCATAACAATGAAACAATAAAATGAAAGGTGGGCTATTTAACTTGTGTGATAAAGCAAAACATGATGGCCCACTTTGTGCACAAAACATTATGCTGCTTCCATTGACAATTTCCAGTCCCTGCTTAATTTCCTCATGCAAAAAAATAGAAGAGGAGATTCATTTTTTTCCAAAGTCACTAATGATGACCTTGGTCTGGGGAAGATGGGGTAAAAAAAAATCTAGTTTTCGATGCTATTCATTGAGGCGCTTCTGGTTAAAATGAACTTATGAGCATATGATAATACAAATTATATGCCAAATAGGCTACTCAGCCCCTCATATCTACTTTGCCATTTAATATGATCATGGTTGATCTGATTGTAACCTGATCTCTGCATTCCTGTCTACTCTGTAATCTTTCACCTACTTGCTTATCAAGAAACTATCTAGTTCTGCCTTTAAAAAAAATGCAAAGACTCTGCTTGCATTGCCCTTTGAGGAAGTGACTTTTAAAAGATTCATGATCTTCTAGAGAAAAATATTTCACCTCATCTCTGGCTTAAGCAGGCAATGCTGATTTGTAAATAGTGACACTTAGTTCTACATTCTTGTACAAGAGGAAACATCCTCTCCACAAGTTCCTTGTCAAGACCTCTAAGGATATTATTTGTTTCAATCAAGTTTCCTCTCACTGTCTTAAACTCCAGCAGATACAAGTGTACCCTATCCAACTTTACCTTACAAGACAACCTGCTTGCTCCAGGGTATTGATCAAGTAAATCTTCAATGACTTGCTACCAAAGCATGGGCATCCTTCCTAAAACAAGGAAGTCAATAGTGTATAACTTACTCAACCTGTGGTCTCTCTAGTGTTGTATAACTGAGGCATAAGCTCTGCATTCTGTCTTTAATTCCCTTAGCATAAACAATAACATTCTATTACTTGCAAATCCTTTGTATTTACTTCCTAAAATGGGCACTTTCATATTTTCCCACATTATACTCCATTTGTCAGATCTTTGCCCACTCATTTAACTTATCTCTATCCCTTTTGTATTCTCTTCACAACTTACTTTCCCACCTATCTTTGTGTCTTCAGCAAATAAACCTTTGATGTTTATTCTTAAAGTCACATCCTCAAAGGGCAATGGAAGCAGAGTCTTTGCATAATTTTTAAAGGCAGAACTTGATAGTTTTTTGATAAGCAAGCAGGTGAAAGATTACAGTGTAGACAGGAATGCAGAGATCAGGTTACAATCAGATCAACCATAATCATATTAAATGGCAATAAACCTTTGTGTCATCACCAATAAGCCTTTGATGTTTTAATTAAATCCATTTACATAAATTGTAAAGTTAATGCCCCAGCAATGATCCCGGTAGCAAGCAACATCTTGCAACTTGCCACCCAAAAAAGACTTGTTTATACTTGCTATATATTTCCTGTTAGTCAACTAATCCTCTATTGATGGCAATATATTGCTCCAGTACAATGAGCTTTAATTTTCACAATAACTTTGATGTAGGCCCTATTCAAACGTCTTCTGGAAATCTGAGTAAGTTCAGAGCACGTGTTACAACTTAAAAAAAATTCCCACAAATTGGTCAAACGTGATTTCCCTATCACAAAGCCATGTTGATTTTGCCTGATTACCTTGAAATTATCCAAGCTATAAATTTGAAGAAATGCTATAAATTTGAGGAACTACTATAAATTTGAAGAACACAGTGAATTTATTAATCTATTCTGCACAGAAAAAAAAACCTGGAAGTTGTAGAGTGAACATGCTTTACATCAATGAATCACAATTTAATTAACCATTCAACCCACATTATAACATCCATGTAAAAGTGCCACAGTCCTTTTTTGTTACTGGAGTTGTTTCAGAGTTAGAAACTGGATGTTCATCTCTGTCACATCATCCAGAAGTTCATTCAAAGTGTTGACTAATTATTATATGATCCCTTTATTGAACTGCACCTTTAGTCCTTGTGCATTATTTCTAAAAAAAAGTTAATGTATTTATGATTTACTGTTTTTGAACAGTTTATCTCTATAAGGTCATCTCAGATGTTTCCTTCCTGGGCTGTAAAATCTGGATGCTTCCAGTCATTCCTCAAGTAATATACACCTAACACCAGAGATGACACTCAAATTGTGGGAGGTCTGTTCAGAACACCTGTGAATCCTCTGACCTTGAATTACACAATCTAAAAGAATTGAATACAAAAATCTATTGATTTTGTTGTGTGTCATTGGTATAGCATAAAGTTTACATAAGAATTTAACACAGAGCCTACTAAAGACTTCAGGTTGGCTTCCACTTCATCAATTATGTTTGAAATCATTCATGGAATGTGTAAATCATGAATACATTGTCATTTATCTGCCTGGATTGTCCTGAGTAAGGCCCACTATCAGCATTCCCATTCCTTTGCACTTACCACTCTGAATCTAAGCTATCTTAAATTGTCCTGGAAGTGGGCCAGAACAAGAATGTCCAAGAAGCTCCTTTGTTAGCCTTGAACAAATAACAAAGCCTTGCCCTCCTATTGGCCTTGTCAAAGCATTAGAGGAGAAAATGACAGCTTCTTTAATATTTAAAGTATTAAAGATGTAATAAATAATTACAAAACAAAGTAAATTATAAATGTTTAAATGAAATCAAAATAAATTTAAAATGTAAATGATTACAAAGTATAAACTAAATACAAATAATTAATAGAAATGAAATTCACTTTACTCTTAACTTTCTTCCTCATAATTGTACGATCCCCATTCACGTGAGTATTACATTTCGAAAGATTTTTTTGGTTCACCTTGTTCATTCCATGAACCCTCTAATTTAACTAATCTGGTATGGATTGACTAATTTTACACCAGTTTAATCCCTCTTGGGATGATGAAAGGATAATTCAGTAGTATTATCAAAGCTGCACTTTTATTGGTGCTTCACTTGTGCACTAAGTTGTAATGTGGATACCCATCAAAAAACACGATAAGGAGACAAACATTCCTGCAAATGGAAAATTCCTTTTTTTAAGATGTCCTCAATAAAATTTGAAAATGTACTATTCCTATTTGCTGTCAAATGTCACTAATTTGATGTTCATATAATATGAAATTGTCTGAAATTTAACTGTGTGCCAGAATATAAATGAAGCACATTATAAGAGAAACTTTTCAATAAAAATCACACATTTTTAATTGCTTGGGTTATTTGTATAAATGAATTTCAAATGTGAAATTCCAATTCAACCCTCTACAGCTACATCCATTTTTTGTGTCTTTACCCATACACATGCCCAGATTTCAAAATCACATTTGAGTGAAGGGATTTGTGTGTCACTTTTATGGAAAGGAAGTTCAAGGATGATTCACAATGAGTTGACTAAAGCTGAGGAAATTGATTGCTTATATTGACAATGCCTCAGAACACAAGTCTTCATTTGTATTCTACCACTCTTTGTGATTCTTGTTTAACATTATTATTTGCAGAGAACTGAGTACTCTTTATTGTTATGTTTTATAAAATACCAATTTAATCATTTGTATTATTTGATTGTGGTTGAACTTTGCTACAACCTCTAAAAGAAAATGTAAAGCCCATTTTGTTTTATCAATCATGAAAATGTTCTACTTAGTATTAATTTATAATTTCATTTTTTTGTTACAGGTTTTAGCTGTTTCGCTGAATTCAATGATGTTAAAACAAATAAAATATAACTGCTCCCTCATCCCGAGGTTTACTAACAATTCTACAAATAAATTGCTCAGTCTTCGTGACATGCCGTTGACCCTTACTTATCTAAAGACACTTCAGGCTAAGTGTGGTCAATCTGAAATATGGTCCAACCGTTTCAAGTTCATGTTCCATAACTTCTGGAGCCCAGTTGTTGAGGATGTAATCATGGAGTGCAACACAAGTTATTGTACTGAACCAGTAAGTTGCTGTTAAAGTATTTTAATATCATCAATCTTTGGTATTATTGTTTGGTCCAGATTTTGCTATATCTTTTTGCTACTGCTTGGACCAATCCTGTCCACCTATAACCTCTGTTTGTTGACTTGCATTGGCTACCAGTTAAGCAAAGTGTTGATTTTAAAATTCTCACCTTTATTTTCAACCATGGCTTTGTTCCATCCTATCTAACATCCTCCAGCCTTACAATTTTGACCTCTTGATTGCACCTGAATTTAATTGCTCCACTATTGGTAGTGATGCCTTCAGTTGTCATAGAACAACTTTGAAGTCTTTGAAGTTTTCATGCAAAAACTACATCTCTCTACCTTCCTTTCCTCTATGATGAACTTTAGAACTTACTACTTCAATTTATTTCTGTTCCTTTTGTATACCCTTTTAATATTTAATCAAAATGTAAAAAACTATCTTGAAAGAAACCTAATGGTGAATTTTGGGTTCATGAATTACAGGTTTTAGCTGTTTCGCTGAATTCAATGATGTTAAAACAAATAAAATAAAACTGCTCCCTCATCCCGAAGTTTACTAACAATTCTACAAATAAATTGCTCAGTCTTCGTGACCTGCCGTTGACCCTTACTTATCTAAAGACACTTCAGGCTAAGCGTGGTCAATCTGAAATATGGTCCAACCGTTTCAAGTTCATGTTCCATAACTTCTGGAGCCCAGTTGTTGAGGTTAATGAAAAATAATTAGTAAAACAGAATGGAAATACTAGATGGAATTATCTCAATATTACAGCTTTGTGATTCTTGTTTTATCCAACCATATTAGATGAGAATTTTGATGTAACAAAATGGTTATTATGTTAAATGTCACTGCTTAAATATTCCTTGTCAACATCATTACAAAGGGTAACAAAAAATCTAAATGCAGTTTAATTACATGAAAGGATTTTTGTATAAAACCACTTACCGAGGCATGCAAAATAAAGTCCCTCATGTTTTTCCAGAACAGATGCCATTTCGTGGGAAAGGTATCTAAAGCTTTGAAAATAGATAATAGTCCTAAACAACTTGGTAAGTTGAAGTTTCTGATAGAGCTTTTTAATGAATTTGTACATTACTAAGCTATTTAATGTTATTTTTGTTTTGAGCAGCAGCATTACTACTTTGAATTTGTGTAATGAAAGATAAAATAAAAACAAAGAGGGTAAAGACACTAAAGGGCACACTGGGCACAATTAGTTGAACCTTGCACTTTTTAGATTAGGCTGGTGATAGATCTGCCATCTATAGATGTATAGAGCTTAAAAGAAATAAATTCTTAGTGGACATAATTCTTCAAAGCAAAAGTGGATACCCTCTGGCACTCAAAGGAGATAAAGTATTAAAATTAGAAATGCATGCAGTGATGGTCCTCTTTTGAAACTGGTATTAAGATGTGGGGAAGTTTATCTCCCATATGAAACAAACCCATTTATTATATAATAATTTGAGTTATGAACTTTGGGGAAATTATTTAAAACTTTAATCAGACTGCACTTGGAGTATTGCGCGCAGTTCTGGTTGCCCCATTATGGGAAGGATGTGGAGACTGTGGAGAGGGTGCAGAAGTGGTTTATCAGGATGCTGCCTGGATTAGAGGGTATGAGCTACAAGGAAAGGTTGAACAAACTTGGGTTATTCTCCTTAGAGTGTCGGAGACTTGGTAGAGGTTTTTAAAATTATGAGAAGCATAGATGGGACAGGCAGTCAGAATCTTTTCACCAGGGTAGAAAGGTCAAACACCAGAGGACATGCTTTTAAGGTTAGAGGGGGGAAGTTTAAAGATGACATGAGGTGTAAGTTGTTTTTATGCAGAGTGGCAGGTGTCTAGAATGGGTTAGCAGGAGTAGTAGTGGAAGCAGTCCGTCTGGTGGCGTTTAAGAGACTTTTAGATAGATATATGAAGAGAATGGAGGGATATGGATGATACACAGGAGGAGGATATTTAATATAAATTGGCATCAGGATTGGCACATCGTGGGCTGAATGACCTGTCCCATTTTGTACTGTTCTATGTATCATGTAGTTTGAGCAATAAAGAGCTTCATTTTACAGACATTCCATGGTTTATGATGATGTTGTTTCCAATATATTTTAGAGAAAACAAAGGTATTATGCTGACATAAGTTGCAGTTCAATAAATATAAAAATTCATATGTTTTAAAATATAAATTTACCAAAAGAATTAATTGACAGGAGAATTATTTGGATGATAGCATCATATTTTTCCATATTAAATTGGATTCTTGTAGATCTTCCTTCCTCCTATTTTTCACATCAATGTAACCATTTGGAAAATGAGCAGAGGTCAATCTTTCACCAATTATTCTTTAACATAATTAAATCCCTTCAAATTGTTTCTTCATTGCTTGCAATGGTTGAGTTGAATTTGAGAATATATCAATTGCAATTAATAAACAGATTTTAAAGACATCATTAACATACAGTACTCTCTGCAATTTCTTGTGGTCTTGGGCAGAGCAGTTTCCATACCAAGCTGTGAGGCATGTGGATAGGATGTTTTTATGGTTCATCAATAAAAATTGGAATTGGCATTGATGCCATCCCACTCGACTCACTATCTCCTTCCCATTCTCTTGTTGTTTGAGATCTGGCCCAGTCAGTGGTGTCATCTGCAAACTTATAAATGGAGTTAGAGCAGAATTTGGCCATGCAGTCGTGCAGGATAGGGAGTATAGAAAGGGGCTGAGGACCCAGCCTTGTGGGGCACCGGTGTTGAGGGCAATCGTGGAGGAGGTACTGTTGCTTATAAAAACTAATTGAATCTTTGATATTGACAAGGCTGCTAGTTGTATATGGACCATGAAGTGGGACCAGGGAGCAAGTCTCTGCATACAAGCTTTATGGATTTGTCTTGTAGCTATGCAGATTCCATTTTGAAGTAAGAAGTATACTTATTTCAGATGATCATCAGAACAGCTTGTAAAAAGTGAATAATAACTGAAAGTCAAAATCATAAAGTGAAAATAAAAAGCTACAAATGCTGGAAACCTGAAATAAAAATAGAAGATGTTGGAAATGCTCAGCAGGTCAGACAGCATATATAGAAAGAGAAACAGTTAATGTTTCAGGCCCAGGACCCTGAATCAGAATTAGGGAAGAGAAGAAAAACTAGGGGTGGTAGAACAAATGGAATATCTCGGATAGAGTGAGTCCAAATAGGTAATTCGGTGCAGTTACATTATGCTCCTTTGTCAGTGTAATGGGTTGTTGATGGTGAGGCTGTGGGGGATGCCCTGCTGGCCAGATTATAGAAATAAAATGAGAAAAGAAAAATTGAGCTAAAATGATGATGGGAATATGGCCTAATCACAGTCTGATACAGATAGAAAGAAAGAGCAAGTTATTTAAATTTGGAGAATACACTGCCGGGTCAAAGTCTGCAAAGTGCCCAGATGGGTTTTGTTCCTCATGCCTGAATTGGGTCTTATCGTAACAATGCAGGAGGTCACTGACAAAAGGGTCAGAGTGGGATTGTAATGGCAAATTAAACTGGTAGGCAACTGGAATCTCGGGGTCACTCCTGCAGGCAGAATGCAAGTGTCCTGCAAAACAATCACCCAATTTGTGTTTAGTTTTCCCAGTGTAAAGAAGGCCACATTGTGAACACTGAATGCTGTACATTGGATTGGAAAAATCACTGCTTCACCTGAAAATACAGCTAGGACAAGTGAAAGGACAAGTGAAAGGACAAGTGTTGTATCTCCTGCAAGTGCATAGAAAAGTGCCATAAGACAGGAAGTGGTTAGTGGGGATGGAAGAGTAGACCAGGGATTTGTGAAGGGGGCGATCCTTTCAAAAAGCTGAAAAGGGAAGGGAGGAGAATACGTGTCTGGTGGTGGAATTTAGTTGGAGCTGGTGGAAATTATGAAGGATATGAAGGCAGGAGTGGGTGGAATAAGGTGAAGGGCTCTGTTCAGTATAGTAATGGGAGAAGTCACAGTTCAGGAAGAAAGAAGACATTTCAGAGGCACCTGTGTGGATAGTTTCATCTTTCGGGGCAAATGTGTTAGAGGCAGAGGAACTTCGAGAATGGAATGGAGTTCTTACAGGAGGCAGAGTAGGAGGAAATGCAGTCAAGATAGATGTGGGACTTTGTGGGCATTTAATAGACATTTGAGGGCAGCCGACCCCTTGAAATGGAAACACAGAGATCCAGAAAGTGAAGGGAAGAGTCAGAAATGGACCACGTGAAGGTGAGGGTAGGGTGGTAATGTGCAGCAAAAGTGGTGACATTTTTGAATCCAGTATGAGTGCAGGAAGCAGCTACTGAGGAAATAGTTGAGGGACTGCAGGGACTGAGCCTGAATAGGACTGGAACAAAGACTGTTCCACATGTCCCACAAGTGTAACTTCGGCCCATAGGCATGCCTATAGTTACACCTTTTGATCTGGAGAAAGTTTGTGGAGTTTCCTTCAATTGGAGTTTTTCAAGGTTAGGTTAAGTTCAGCCAATTTAATGAGTACGTTGGTGGAGGGGAACTGGTTGGGCCTACATTCAAGGAAAAAGTAGCCTCCTGTCATAGGATGGTGGTGTAGACGGATCATATGTTCATGGTGAAGATAAACTGGTTGGGACAGGGAACTGAAAAATGTCAAAGTGGTGAAAGACATCCAAAGTATTACCAATTACCTGGGACTACAGTCCCAGAAAGGGACTGTAACAGTAGTAAAAAGATTGAGTCAAGAAAGGAATAAATGAGTGTAGTAGGGCAAGAACAGGCTGGAACAATGGGTCTGCCCAGACAGTCCTGCTTATGGATCTTGAAGGATTACCTTTTATTCAATCTGCAGAAGTGACCCTGAACTTCTGGTTGCCTGCTTCACCACCCCACTCCCACTGTGACATTTTTGTCTGTGGCATCCTGCATTGTTACAATGAGGCCCAACTTAAGCTTGAAGAACAACACATCATCTTCACAACTGATGAACTATTGACCTGAAACTTTAATACTGTTTCTCTCTCCACCAATGCTGTCTGATCAGCTGAGTATTTCAGATTTCTAATCACCTCAGTTTTTCGTTCTAAATTTAATAGTAGTCCAGGTCCAAAGTCCCTTGTCTATTAAAGGTAGTAGGTATAGGGCTTTGGACAAAAAAAATCATTTTGCCCACTTTATTCCTGTGAATCAGATATTCACATTGACATTAGCCCCTAGTGT
This sequence comes from Rhina ancylostomus, assembly GCA_030265395.1. Lineage (NCBI taxonomy): Eukaryota > Metazoa > Chordata > Chondrichthyes > Rhinopristiformes > Rhinidae > Rhina > Rhina ancylostomus. Next base: position 11,634,657 of record JARFYF010000056.1, read on the forward strand.
CACAATGTTGATCCGGAGCAAACTCAGAGAACCCAAATGTAGCACACCGATACAAAACTGGAGTCAGGATACTTCCTCAGGACAAAACACAGGCAGTAACTGGAAGGAATCTTGCCTT
>JARFYF010000056.1:11743978-11758543 GCA_030265395.1 Rhina ancylostomus
AGACTCCCCTACCATAGGAAAAAACCTGTGACCACTGACCTTATTTACACCCCTCATGACTTTTGATACCTCTATAAGGTCACCCCTCAGCCTCCTACAAACCAGGGAAGAAAAGTCCCTGCCTTTGCAGCCTCTCATAACAACTCAAGCCCTACAGTCCAAATAACATCATTGTGAATATTTTCTGCACCCTTTCCAGTTTAATGACATCCTTCCTACAGCTGGGCAACCAGAACTGCACACAATACTCTGAGTATGTTCCCATTCAAAGCTGTTCCCATTCACATGCATCCAGATGGGTTGCTGTACATTATACTTAATGCATATTGCATATTTTGCATCCCACCAAGAACTTAGTGGATTTATTACTTTTATAAAAGTCCATGACACCACTACTCTGGAAGTGTGCAGGCACTTTTCACTATGATAATATTTTGCCATTGCTGGGTTAGAAATACTGATGTTGACATCTTATAAGGATCTAATACAGGCTTCTTCATTTTGTTCTCTTCACAGATAACCTGTGCTGCCAATTTCTAAGAATCAGTCAACATCCCTCAATTATGGCCAGCATCCAAATTTACCTCAGGCGTGACAAATATAGAGGTAAGCAAGTGACAGGGAGTGGGGAGTTGGGATGAGGGAGGATTTAGTGTTTTTAAACCACACAAGGTTCTCATAATGAGGCCAGAAGTATTGACAGTTTATGTAAATGGTTAATGTACATTATATCATGTAAGATAGGATTTAAAACCCAATTAAAGAGAAGGAAATGTAACCCATTTGTGAGATACAGATTGTGCTTTTTCATAATGTGTTTATAATTTCCAATGACAGACCAGGCAGTGACTAATAAAACACAGTCTGAAGGCCACAAGACATCAATGAGTGAAAAAGCATTAGGTATGCACACACATTTGCAAAAACAATAATATATAGAATAGGGAGTAGTGTTCATAATGGCGGTAACACAGGAAGTAGGGTTATTCCAATACATGGTGAAGAAGGACCATATCTTGTTCACATGATTAGAGATGCCAATAGAAATTCCAGGGGCAAGATAAAGAAATGGATTTTAAGCTGTACTAAACCAATCTGACCTGGGTCGACCTGAGATTCAATCACGAGGTGAAAATAGGAGATGACTCAACATCAGTCTTAAAATTTCCTTTCAGCATACTTTGTCAGTGGTGGCTGCTTGCCATTGGAATTGTGCTTGCTCCAGTTGGGAAGGGCAATTTACTGAAGGGGATCCAAAATTCCTCTAATGCTTTGCCCAGGATGGCTGAAAAATGAGGCATCACTAGTGCATGGAAGGCAGTGCCATAAAGCTGGACCCAACCAGGAACCAATTTCCACTCCCTTGTCTTGACTGGGTGGTACTTAATTTTAGCAGTCTTGGACTACAGAGGGTGGGATTCGGGCATGGAATCTAATTCTGATTATTATCCATTACATGAGGAAAGGAAAAAAATTGTGGAAAAGATCATCCCTTAGTTGAGCAACTGAGAGAAACAAAGCTGCTTTAATGGTGTAGGCCAGAAAACAACCCAAGTAAATAATATCTTTTATATTGAACTCCTGCCTCTGGGACAAAAGGTTGTGGGTTCAAGGCCAACTCCAGAGACCTCAACTATAAAAATCACTGCTGAATCTTCAGTCCAGTATTGAGGGAAAACAGCACAGTCAGAGGTACTAATTTCTGAATGAGATCTTGAACTGGGGCTCTGACTGCTTCCTCAGATAAATGTCAAAAAAAAATCCTGTGCCATAGTTTTGAAGAGCAGATGTTCCAGCCAAAATGTGTTGCCCAGTTAATATTTATTGCTGGTCATTATTGTATAGCTATTTGTGGGAGTTAATGAGCATAGTTTATTTGTCAAGATTCCTATGCTACAACAGTACTACCTTCAAAATATTAAGAATTTAACTGGACATTCCAAGGTTCTGAGAGGTGCTTTATAAAAGTAAGTCTCCTTTTCTGCAGGCTATTCAGTTTTATATATGGCTTTTTTTGGCTTAATAGGATGCACAACTCTGCACAGAGATGGCAGGCAGGAGTTCATCTGACCTGCTCCTAACACAGAGGTGACCCATAAACTGCCTCAATGATAATTACGTCTGTCTTGTAAGCAGGTTACTGAGCATTGATGCAAGAGCTTCGGTGAAGATTCAAAGAACTATGTGTAACTTGAATAAAGTGCAAATTTTCACATGGGATGCACTCCTGCTGCTGGATTGGAGATCTAGAAACAAGGGATGGGGGTGTGAAGGGATATTGCAGGTGGAGGTGGTGGGTGGAGGTGAGTATTAAACTAAGCAAGGAGCCAGCTGATATTTAAGACAGGCTTATTTAATTAAGATATTAAGTTGTAACTCATGCATGTTGGTTTGAGTGGAAAGTGTGCCAAATTTAAATTGACAATGACAGATAGAAGGGAAGAGATGCTACGACACAAGTTTTTTCTGCCTCTGTGAAGTTTTTAAGTTCTCCACCCCTTAACTCTTTTCTGAAAGAACAGAAGCAACTTTGGATTTTCATAGGACTGTATCAAATGTCATTGTTTTATGATCACTGAGTTACTTGTAAACTATACTCTGTGGACAAGTGAAGCAGGCGTTTCAACACAGTAAGATCCCATGAATGGCTAATGCACAGGGAGGTATGCTATTGGCAATGCAATTGAAACAGCAATGATAGACAAAACCCCAAGAATTATCCCGATATTCTTGAAGTACTGCTTACAGTTTTGAACAGACAGATGGGGGCCTCAAACTAAAGGCTTACCCATAAGGTAGCGGCTTAAATGATGTAGCTTTCCCTCGGTATTACGCCAGCTCAAGAGGTCCCAAACAACATTTTGCTCTGCTTCACTTCAGAGATTTGCTTTATTCTCCATTCTAATAATAAATGGAGATTAAAAATTGTTCACATTTTGTAACTTTATCACCCTTCCTACTTTACCTTGCACGATTGTGCCCTAGGGTGACTCACTTCCAATAGTAAATCCTAGATCCTAAATTATGTAATCAAACCAGTAGTGGGTATTTAAACTCACAATGTTTCAATTCAGAGGTGAAAGTGTCACAAACTGTCCAAACCGTAACTGGTTCGTCACAAACCAGCAAGGTTTGATTTAGTTCCTGTGTACAAATAGTTGGCTAGTCATACCTGAGGTCACGATAAGAAGAATTAAAGGGTGTTGCTGGGTATGTGTGAGGAAGAATAAGTTACAGATGTGTCGGGAAATAATGGGTACGCTCCTCAATGGATCAAATCGCCTTCTTCTGTATTATAAGGTAAGGTTACAGATGGCTTCTGCACCCCAGGGCAAGTGAGAGGATTCCCAATTTGAACATTGAGCCGTGACTCCCTGTTGGAAAGTACATACTGGTGCATATCAGTGGAATACATACTGACCATCCATTCCTTTATAGCCAGCCAGCATTTGCTGCAACACCACTTGACAGCCACTGGAGGAGAGAATCAGAACACTGGAGTAGAGCCAGCACTTGTGGAATTCTATCCCAGTTTCTTTAGAAGAGAACAAAACATTGGAAGATGGACAAATTCCTACAAGTGGACCCTATTACAGAGAGAGGGTGTGGGAGGGGTGTAGTGAAAGAATAGAGTAAGGGTTTACAATGTCCAGATTTAATCACCATTTAATTACAATCACTTTCTCTACGTGACAGTGTCTTACAAGGCAGGTTACTGTAGAAACAGGAATCCCTGTAAGAAACAGCATGATTTTCAGCAACACTCTGCATTTGTCAGGACACACTCCTTAGGCTAATAAAGCAAAGAGCAAAAGAAGCTGCACAGACCTGGAGCACTGGCTAAAGTAAACCTTCTGATGGAAAGAGCTCATTCTTTCCTAACTTTCTCTCCTTTGTTTCTGCAGCATTTAGATGTCCACGTGTTCTTGATTAAGTCCAGCCACAGGGCGCCGTCCTTTTACAGGCTTGCCAAGTTCTGTAATGAAACACAGAAACTTTTAACTGGGCCTTGCCATCTGCTAACAACCAGTGCACCATGCAATATCACTGCTTAAAAAGGGAAGATGCAGATGGTAATGGTGAGGGCTTTTAAATCCACCAGTGGATGATTTCCGAGGCAAACGGCTCAGATGGGTAGTGGATCCAATTTTCATTTGGTACTGCAATTAGCTATCTGGGCTGGGGTAGTAGTAATTGGAGAGAACAAGAAAGGGCAGGGGGCAGATAGTGGGAAGGTAACCATGTTTCCAACCCCTCATCCTTATTCAGTCATCCTGCCAAAGTGGTGTTGTGGGGGAGGAGGGGAGGAGGGTGGATCAGGTCAGGGCAAGGCCTTTGGGGAATTGTGTTCGAATGCATCATGTTTGTTTGAATCACATATCCCTGCCTTCTGCATGTAATTCTGTGGCAATCATGTACTAGTTCCAAAGTTGTACTGAAACTCAAACTTTGCTGTACAACCTGCCACTGGAGCAGGAGGCCTTGTTGAGAACCACTTCTTCAAGTAGAGCAGATCTTCCCTCAAGCAATGGGCAGATGATTTCAGTGGGTACCATGTGTCTTTGGGAGCTGATGGAGCACCATGCCCTTGGAGATGGGACGGTCATCGTTCAGACCCCAACCAAAAAATAGAATTTAACCTAAAATGTCCTTAACACTTCATCCTCCAAGTTAAGGCCTGCTCCTGCATTCAAGGCCTGGGTTGCAATAGCAACAACAATTATGTGTTTCACCAAAAGTGCATCATACACCTAGGACTGTTCTGAGATTTCCTAAAAGGCATAAAGTGCTTACAGAGTTTGCAGATCACTGTTAGCAATCATTTTTTCAGAAGTAAAATGATCATAAAGCTCTTAGAAATTTATATTGCTCAGAAGACTTTCAGATACTATGATTCAGTTAGTAGTTTTGTACTGCGTGGTTGAATTTTCAGTGGACATTTGCCCCCCAAGTTCTAACAAGAAAATACAATTTGGATGACTGTGGAAATACACTTCAATCCTTCTGATAGAAAGAAATGATTGCTCTCGCAAGCTTCCCCAACACCAGACATCAGATATGTGTAAAAGCAAAGAATGACAATTCAGCCTATATAGCTCAAGAAGCTTTAAGTCAGCGTAGAATTAAACCCAGAACGGTCAACGAGGGTAGACACAATAGTGCCATGTCCTCCAGAGTTTGAGAAGCAGAACTAGATAGATCCATATCCCAATATAGACCAACACCAACTTGCATTAAGAAAGAAAGATGTTTGCATTTATATAGTGCCTTTCACAGCCTCAGGGCATCCCAAAGTACTTAACCTACGACCTCTATCCAATGAAAAACTTTTATTCACTATTGTAAAGTGGTAAATGCTTATAACGTGATAAGAATTCTCAGGGCCCTATACAAGATGATTAATGAACAAAATTTGACAGATGATCTTAAGCTTGCTCAAAAAGGCAAGCTTCAATAAGGCAGAGAACTTTTGGGAGGAAATTGTAGCAATTAACAGATCGGCAGCTGAAGGCAGAGCTGCTAGTGGAGTGATTAACACTGAGGAAGTACAGGAGGCCAGAAATGGAGGCGCACAGAGAACCAGAAGCTTGTGGGGCTGGAGAAGAGAAGACAAAAGGCAGAATATATAAGGGACATCCCCACTTACAGCAGAATGTATTGCAGTTCACAGGATCAGGATCTTCTTTGATACATTTGAGGTGGTTGTCTCTGGGAGTCTATTGATCAGTTCTGCAGAGCTATCCCAAAACTATGTTTAAACATTGCAGTCCTGCTACTCAAAAATCAATTGATGCTGACAAAGCACGTGTATATCTCTTAGGTGGAACACTGTTATTTCTTCACAGAACATGTGAAAAACCACAACTTTTCCTAGTAACAGTTCCTTTTTTTTTAATCTATATTAATGATTTGGAATCAGATTCAGTTTCAGATTAGTTTATTGTTATACACCAGGGTGCAATGAAATTTCTTGCTCACATGTAGCTCACAGAGTAATCAGTATACATGGTATTAAATACAACAACGAGCACAAAACAGCAGAATGGTGCAAAGATATTAGTGCAATCTGAAGTAGTGCAAAAAGCAGTAATTTCTAAATTTGCAGATGACTCAAAACTTCGTAGTATTGTAAACTGAGAAGAGGATAGTGATGAATTGCAGCAGGAATATAAACAGGCCTGTGGAAAGGGCAAATGTAGGGCAGATGAAGTTTAATGCAGAGAAATGTGAGGTGATGCATTTTGGTAGAAACAATGAAGAAAGGTAATATAGGTTAAACAAAACTGTTCTAAAAGGGTGCAGGAGCAGAGGCACCTGAGGGATAGGCGTGCACAATCACTGAAAGTGGCAGGGCAGGTGGAGCAAGTGCTGGATAAGGCAAATCTGGGCTTCATCAAAAAAGGCTTAGAGCATAACAGCAGGGGAATTGTGCTGAACCTTTTTAAGACATTGGTCCAGCCTCTCAGATCTGGTAAGGCACATTACAGGAAGGATTTGAAAGCATCAGAGAAAGCCCAGAAATATTTGCAAGAATGGTTCCTGGGGTGAGGGACTGCAGCTAAAGGATATATTAGAGAGGCAAGAGGAGGCTGATGGGGAGATTGTATAAAAGTATTTAAAATGATTAGGAGTCTGGACATAGTGGATAGTGGAAGGATGTTCCCATTGGTGTAGAGGTCAAGGACTGGGGGTCAAGTACAATGTAAAGGGGAAGAGAAACATAAGGAAAACAAACTATTTTAGCAGCAAATGGATGGACTCTGGAATGCACTGCCTGCAGATGTGGGGAAGGCAGACTCCACTTACATCAAGATGGAATTGTATGAATAAACGGTTGGGACAAACTTGCAAGGCTACTGAGAAAGAGATGATTAGTGGAAGCACAGAGTTGATCTGGTGGAGACCTGGCACAGACAGGATGATGTGAATAGCTTCCTTCCATGCTCTAACCATTCTTTGACTCAATAATTTAATATTTAAGGGAAATCCTGTATCATTCAGATAGGACAGAAGCAGTTAACATCCAGCTTCTTGGATCTCCTGCTGTACCTCCATTGGAATATTCAAGAAAAGGAAACCTTTGGTACTTCTGTTGTTACTGCAAAAAAAAAGGGGGCGGAGGTGGAACAACCCTTTTTCCTTTTATGAGGCAAATGACCAGGGGTGGGAGAATTCCAGGGGCCAAGGCTCAGGGCCTTGATGACAACTCATTTACCAGATTCGACCCAACCAAGAGATAATCACCTCTACAAAGCTGCATGTGGGCCTCAGGAAAAGGCTTTGGCTAACAGCCTTTGGAATTCTCTTCCACCACTACCCTGCCACCTAGGTCCAAAGAGGGCACCAACTGAACAAATAGTGTTCTTAAGTCAGCCTCTGTTTGGCAGCCAACAGCAGAGGGGACAGTGTTAGCATCAGAGTCCCATTGCCCTACTCCAACACCATCTCTACCTACTCCATATTATTATAAGGATCTCAATTCTTATTTGCCATGTTGTTTGTTCCTAACTCATGGGATTCTTTTAGTTGGCCATTTAATGTCCTGGTGATTTACTGTAACACAAAACACTTAGCTTTGTAAGAACTACATTGAGTACAAGTGAAGAACTGAGGCACAGGATGTTGGGGCACGAATAGGCAAGACAAGTTTATCAATCTTCCAGACTGCAGTATGTTTAATTTCTCTTGTACTGTGTTGTAATATCAAATTAACTCACTCGAACAGGAGGTCAAGGAAACATCTGTTTATTGAGACAGGCAGATCACGGAAACTGCAGGCTCGATACAGCAATGTTGTAACGATGAACTACATGCCACAGTCCTAAAGTTTCAACAACCTTAAACTAACAGTTACCCTTATTTTACTGCATGACATAATGTTACACTGGACGTTCTTGTAGTGATGAGGCACCATTTTGTGGTGACTTGGCTTCCTGGAGATAAGATAGAACCAATACCTAAGAAATGCCATTTCTCTGACCACCATTTCCACTCCCTCAACTAACTTATTTAATTAAATAAATATTCATTATGTAACTAGCTGGGATTGGCTTTGAAAACCAATATATGGGAGATGAATTTATTTGAATGTCTTCATTGAAAAGGACATAAATAACTTCACAAAAATGATGTGGAACCAAGAGTCCAATCAAAAGGTTGAATTAAAGAAAATTAATATTAGTAAAAAATCATGTTGGAAAAATTAATAGGACTGGCAGCTACTAAATCCCCAGAGTTGGTAATTTGCATTCCAGAGTACTAAAACAGCCGGGGAAATAGTGAACATTTTGGGTTCTTCCAAATTCCACATCTTCCAAATTCCATAGAATATCGAATGGCTACTGCAGAACTGGAGGATGGAAAATGTAACTGCACTATTCAAAAAAGGAGAGAGTAAGAAACCAGGGAACTGCAGACCAGTTAGCTTAACATCAGTAGTAGCGAAAATGCTGGATATGACAACAGGACATTTAGGAAATATCAACAGGATTAGACAAAATCAACAGGATTTATGAAAGGAAAATACACTTTGATGAACTTACTGGTGTCTTTTGAGGATGTAACTGGTAGAATAGATATGGCTGAACCAGTGGATGTGGTATATTTGGTTTTTCATAGAGTCTTTGTTAAAGTCCTACGTAATGAGGTTAATGTGAAAAATGTAAGCATATGGGATTGGTGGTAATATTCTGTCATGGATGGAAAATTAGTGACATACAGGGAACAGATAGTGGGATTAAAATGGTCTTTATCAAGGTGGCAGGTGTTAACCAGTGGGGTGTTTGGGCCCCAGCTGTTCACAACAAATATCAATTATTTCAGTGAGGAACTGAATGTAAAATTTCAAATCTTGTGGATGACACACAAAACTGGTTGGAATTGTGAGTTGTGAGAATTATACAAAGAGGTTTCAAAACAATTTGGAAAGGTTGAGTGAGTGGACAAAATACATGGCTGATGAAATATAACGTGATCAATGTGAAATTATCCAGTTTGGTAGGAAAAACAGAAAAGCAAAATATTATTTAAGTGGCGAGTGACTGGGAAATCTGGGTGTCCTTGTACTTCTATCACGGAAAGCAAGTATGCACGTGCAGCGAGAGGTTTTGAGTACTGGAGCAAGGATGTCCAATTAGAGTTACACAGGGCCATGGTCCTACTACATCTGGAATGATGGGTGCAGTCTTAATACCTTAATAAAAGATACAGTTGCCACAGAGGGAGTCCAACAAAGGGGAGGCAGGGTTGACTTGGCTTGTAGTCACGACAGTTTAGCATAATGAGAGGAGATCTCTTTAAAATGAAAAAGCTTCTGACAGGTTTTGGTAGGCTGGATGGAGGGAGGATTTCCCCCTGGCTGGTGGGGGGGGGAGGTGGGCGGAGTCTAGGATCAAGGGTCACAGTTCCAGGAGCACATATTTAGATGAGAAGAATTTCTTCATTCTAAGGATGTGAACCCATGGAATTCTGTACCACAGAGGTATGTGGAGTTTATGTACCTGAATATATTTAAGAAGAAGGGTTTCTAGACACAAAAGGCAACAAGGAGTATTCGTGAAGTCCAGAAATATGGTACTGAGATCAGTGGTGGAGCCACAGATTTCAAGGAGGGAACTAAATGTAATACTTCTAAATTTGCTCATTGGATACAGAGAGGTTTTGTGGAAATTAGGCAAGTAGAATGAACGAGTGAGAAAATCCATGGCCAACGCAACATAACTTGGATAAATGTTAGTTAGCTATTGTCATACTGAATAGAGGAGCAGGTTCTAAGGACTGAATGGTCTTCTCTCCCACAATTTTTTCAAATGCTTCTATTTAATGGATGGATGTTGACAAAAGTTTTAAGAATAACACTCATGGTAGCCAACATGAAGATAGACCGCTGATCCCTGGCAGATACACATCCACCTGAAATGCAGAACTGCGCAGACCCAATACGTTCGAAGACACTCTTTTGAATCCATAAGTACAATCCCAGTCAATCATTTCTATTACAATGTCTGATGGTTAGATGGCTTTTCACTGAACCTCAAGGACGTGTTACAGAATGAATGTAATATCTCAGTGTACAAGTCAAAACATTCATTCACATTTTAACCTCTAAGTAAGGATGTTGCTTATACTGTGGGTTTTATAATAATCACTTGCCATTGCTTTGAGCACTGTAATCATGGTTAATAAACAACATGTCACATCTCACCTTGCACAGTAGGAAATCTAAAATCCTATTTGTGTAATCTTCTTATTTGTATTCAGAGTAAATTAATGATAAAAAAAAATGGGTCAAAAGATTTACAAAATGCAACCTTTTTAAATTATAGCTTCCAATATTCCTGATTCAAGGATAATACAGCTCGGCTTAACATTTCTTTGCAAAATAATTCTGCTTGGGTTTGCAGGACTTATTTCTCAATAATTTGGCTTTCTGTAATAAAAATCAGCAATTATTTGCTATTTATGTTTTATTTTTTCCCTGCTTCCTTTTCCGAATGTGACAGCCCATTTCTGCCAGCTGTAGGAATTCACTTAACTCGATAGAAGGTGGATATGTGGGCTTCCTGAGTAATATTACTCTCTAGCAAAATTGGAGGATTTGACAAAAACATTTTTGCCTGACAGACTCTCCCTTGGGTGCCTGCTGTCCGCTACTTTCTAAAGCATCATTGGCAAGGGGCAGGGATCAGGCTCCGACTGAGCCGTCAGCCTTGGGAGGCTGTGGTAAGATAAGTGATCAGCCTTCCTTGGTGCACCAGTGAATTACAGTGATATCTCTTTTCTCAGGACTTGGAGCTGAAACCCACTCTTGGGTTATTGACCTTTCAGGAGTGTTCTGAAGACTCTAGAAATGAAAGATTATTCTTCCGGCCATTGCTTTAAGCAACAGAGGGGAAAACTCATGAGGACATTATATTCATTTTCATTTTTATGGAAAATTTTAAATTATACAAAGAGATTATTTGAATTATAAAATAGTGCAGAGGCAGGCTGTTTAGCCCACTGAGTGTGTACTTGCTCTTTCAAAAATCAATTTAATGATTCCCTTCTGCTCTTTCCCTGCAATTTAAATTCCCTCAAGTGGAATGGCACGGATGCAATTGCTTTACCGGCAGTCAAAGCAGAGACTCCATCGGTCATTTGGCCACCTCCTAGAGTGTAACAATTCTATAAATATCTAGTTCCCTACAGAAGATTGCTGTTACGTCTTTTTGTACCACCCCAGTTAATTGTTCTGAAAAGTTTATCACCGTGTTGCTTCTGGTATATTTTCCACACTGTGCCCTTAAGTTATCGCCCGTTCGGCCACTGCAACAACCTCTCTTAAATTTTATCTAAATCTTTCATTGCTTTTAAATAAACTATCAAATGTCCTCTTAGCCGTCTCTGTTCCAAGGAGAATAGTTCCAGCTTCCCAGGTCTTGCCATCCACACTGTTCATTCTGAAACCATTGTAGTGAACCTCTTCTATATCCTCCCTAAAGAACTAACATCCTTTCCATTGTGGTGTCTGGAATGGGACACAATACTCCAGCTGGGGCTGAAATAATACGTTATAGGGTTCAGCATAACTTCCTGACCTTTGTACCCTAAGCATCAATTTATAAAGTCCAGGATCCCTTCAGCTTTATTTAGTGCTTTAGTAACCTGCCCTGCCACTCTCTGAAGATGTGTGCACAAACTTCTTGAGGTATTTATATTCTCACACCCATGTAAAACTGATAGTTAAAAATTATCCAGTTGGATAAAATAGAGACCATCCACCTTCCGATTTGATGTATGGGAAGCTAGGGCTGGGTGATCAATGTGCTGGCCTGGGCTCAGGTTGGTCAGAGGTCATGTGATGAAACATCAGCACATGTCCAAGCAGAGTTGGAAATCCCATGCCAGGCAATGGTGACAATTAGAACAGCAGATGTACCCCATCACCTGCACATTTTGCAGAAGTGATTTAATGTCTTCTGTCCTGTTTCTTCAATTCATATTTATCTGTAGCAATGTTATCAGCAGACAGACAGAAACCAACCAACATTGCAGATCACCTGTCCGTGATCAAATTGCTGTTTCTGGGAGCTTGCTGTGCACAAATTGGGTGCCATATTTTGTAAAGAGACAACACTTCAAAAGTGCTTGCCAGGCTTTAAACCTAGTTATGATAAAACAAGATTTAAATGATGTATTGTTTATGCCTGCTCATGCCCTACTGAACTCACATCCTCGTATAAAAATCCCCCCATTTGCCTATCTTCCCCCCTCACCTGGATTCACCTACCACCCACCAGCTCTTGCTCCACCGCCTGCCCCCACCCTTTTAAAATGGCTACCTCCCGTTTTTCTTTCCAGTCCTGAAGAAGGGACTCACCCAAAATGTCAACTCTCTATTTCCCTCCAATAGATGCTGCCTGACCCGCTGAATTCCTCCAATATTTTGTCTGTTGCTCCAGATTTCCAGCATCTGCAGTCTCTCTTGTGTCTGCATTTAAATGCATGTCTTCCCTTTTTAAAAATTATTTATGACATGTTAAGTGGATAGTTTACCAGGAGTTAAACAATAGGAATGCTAGTGTTTGTTTATGGTGAATCTTTATGTTGGAAGATGGAAGAGAGCCATGGTCTGTACTGGACAGCTCAGATTTGGCGCTGCCAGGGGTGGTGAAAAGAGAAATATCTATCTGCAACAATATTTAAATTGAATAGAACCTTTTGAAAAGAGGATACGTTTTAACATTCTTCTATCAGATCCTGATTGAATTAAACCCACTGAATGAAGGCATTTATAACCATAAGCAAGTTGCTACTAATTTGGAACAGGCTTGATGCTAAATTGGCACTAATTATTCATGAGAATGGCTGATATCCATGAGAATGCATCAGAGTATTTTTGTCAGAAGCACAGGGCTGAAGCAGCAATTGAGGTGATCTAATGTGAATCAAAACAGTATTGTACCCAACTTAAATTTAAATATAACATTTCCTCTGGTCGTTATATGTCTAACACAGCAAATCAATTTTTTATAGAACATAGAACATAGAAAAACTATAGCACAATTCAGGCCCTTTGGCCCACAAAGCTGTGTTCACCATTAATAAGAAAATCATTTAAAATATTTTAAAATCTACATTTAAAATATTGCTAGAATTAACAAATGGTAAAGAATTCCCTGTCATGTGTACAAAGTCATTAAGGTAGTGACCACAGCAAATCTCATTGGTGTGCTTATAATGTCATTAAGATGCATAATAATCAGAGCAAATCTCCTCGTCACGTTTACAATGTCACCAAGCAAACCTGTCCAGTATGTTGACAATGCCATTAAACAGTGACGAGAGAAATTCTTCCTGGCAAGTTTACAGTATCACTAACATACAACAACTAGAGCAAATTTTCTTGTCCTGTTTGCCATGCTGTTAATACACTGACTAAAACAAAATCATACTAGTTTTTTCATGATGTCACTCTGGGGCTGTATGTGTGAAACTTGCATATTCCCTCTATGACATTGTGGAGTTCCTCCCACATCACACAGACCCTATTCTTGCACAACTCTTGTAGGTGGGTGCTGGAAGATTCAGGGGAAATTAATGGACATATGAGAGAGAATAGATTACTGGGAAATGGGATTGATCCAAGAGCCAGCATAGACTCGATGGGCCGACTGGGCCCCTTCTAAGTCATGGGAAATGTGAATATGAAAAAGGATATGGTGACAGGAGTAAATGTTTCTAGCACATTTACAGTGCAATGAAGACATTGTGACTGCAGCAAATCTTCATTGCATGTTTATAATGTCATGAAGATACAAAACAATCAGGGGAAATTTTCCCAAAAGGTCAAAGTCATGGTTATTGTCTTATGCACAAGTTCATGTATGCACAGGTACAATGAAAAACGGACTTGCCGCAACATCACAGGCATATAGCAAGATTTACAATGTCTCTAACAGCAAATCTCTTGTCAGGCTTACCATGTCATTAATACACAGTGACCACACCAAAACTTCCTGGTATATTTATGATGTCACTTATACACAGTGAGCAAAGTCAACCTTTCTAGTGTGTTTATGATATCACTAAAAATAAGCAACCAGTGCAAATCTTCCCCTCAGGTTTACTATGTCATTAATATGCAATGAGTAGAGCAAACTTTCCTGGTGTTATTAAGAAACAGTGGACAGAACAAATCTTTCCAGCATGTTTACAGTGCCACTAAGATACACGGTAATGACAGCAATCTTCTTGAGACATTTACTGTGTAACTTGGGCATAGTGACCACAGCAAATATCCCTGGAGTGATAACATTGACACTAATACACAATGGCCAGAGTAAATATTCTTGTCATGATCACAATGTCACTAAGTCACAACAACCAGAGCAAATCTTTCCATCAAGCTTACAATGTTGTTAAAATGCTGTGACCAGGGCAAATCTTGCCATGGGTAACTGAGTTAAGCAGATTATTATCTCTTTACCTTGACAAGCATAAGAATAAATAAAACATAACCTACAGCCTCCAATGGATTAAAGGGAAACTCCTCAGAGAAATTTAATGAAATCAGATGTCTTG
>JARFYF010000056.1:11802296-11813893 GCA_030265395.1 Rhina ancylostomus
TGAGGATATTCTGTGGTGACCTCAGCCTGATTGACTTGTGGTCAAAGAGGGACAGGTGGTGCAGCACCATCCAACTGAAAGAAACTTTCTGTGGCAACATGACTAAACCCATCCTTTGCCACACCAGAAAAGATAAAACTTCAGTGTATTATGACACTTGGTGTATGCATACGCAGGCTCCATGCACAGCCTGATGCAGCTATTACGTGGGAAGGCAACCATCAGAATAAGGGCCACATTGTTGTTGTCTACCCCACTGAACCAACCATACTCTTCTTTGCATCCTCTCTGTGCCTCCCTCAGAAACCATACTGGAAAGTTGTTGAAAGACCTATGTGGCGCTGAAGTCAGAAAGGAGTTCAAGACTCCTGCCCATCAAAGGCTTGCAACATCCCAAAGCATGATGCAGCCATAAAGTACTTTGGAAAGGTAGTCGCATGGAAACATGGCAACCAATTTGCATACAGCAAGCTCCCACAAACAGCAAATGAGAAAATGTTTTGAATGATGTTGGCTGAAGATACATGGTAACCAAGATAACAGGGAGGATTCTTCTGCACTTTTGCAAATACTGCTTTTACATCTTTTACATCTCCCTGAGAGGATAGATGTGATGGCTTTGGTTTAACAACCTGTCCAAAAAAGGGTGTTTTCCCAGTACTGCACTGAAATGTCAGCTAAGACTTTGCTCTCAAGACTCAGTCATGTGTGGGAAGGAACCAACAAGGTACTGACTCAGGGGTGTGAGCACTGCCTACTAGGTTTCAGGAAACAGAAATGAGATCTCTGAATCTCTCAGCTGCACTTATTTTTGAGGTTATGTGCCCCCAGATGAAATGTACCCACTCTGAGTTAGACTAGAAGAGGTGGGGTTATTCACTTTGAAGCAAAGAAAGCCAAAATCTGATAGGTGTACAAAATCATGGCAGGTTTAGATAGGGTAAATAAAGGGAAGCTGCTCCTATCAGCAGATGGTTTAAGAACCAGGGTGCACACACATAAAGTTTTGCGCTAGCAGCACAGAAAGATGTGAGAAAGAAACATTTTTATGTAGAGAATAGTTATAGTCTGAACTCCCTGAATGAGGGAGTGGAGGAAACAAATGGGGCTTTCAAAAGGGAATTGGATAGTTCTTGGGAATGAATAATTTCAGATTAGGTGGCACTGAGACTGATGGGATTGCTACACACAGAGCTCGAGCAGCTGAATGGCCTCATGTGCCATAACGATTGCTTTATGATGCTAAAGCATCTTCTGAGGTACGGCAGTGTCCCATGGAATAGCTGGGGAGTAAGAGGACAATTTGACCACAATGGTAGATTTTTACAGTTGTGTTGCCTGAGGAGTGTAACCAGGGGTGACACACCAACCCCATCCTATCACACAGAAGAAACTAGGGGTCACGGTGTCTCCTTGACCTGGTGTGGTCTTGCACAGAGATGCCTTTAGGGTCTGGTTAAAGACCAACCCCAGCTTCAGTGCAGGAACTCTGCTTCCCTACTGCAGAGAGGGAGGGGGTAGCCAGAAAAAAATAACAAAGGAGTGAATAAAAAAAAGTAAATGAGAGGTTATTTGGCTTTGATTGTAGTAATCTGTTGTCATAGAGACCAGACCAGGAGGAAACACATATCACTGGGTGATTGATGGTGGAACTAATCCAGAGTCAACAAGAGGATTGTTAAGAGCAAGTGAGCACCACATTATAGCTTGAAGCAGCCTGACCCACATATCTGATAACCTCCCTGACTATTCCAAATTAACAACAGAAGGTCCCCCCACCATAATGTATAACATTTAAGGTGAGCTATTTTGCAGTGCCTTGGTTGTTTAATGCATCTTCCAATGTGCTATTGAGCCAAATAAAACACAGGAAGGCCTCAGGCTCAGTTGGCTGGAATGAAACACCCCTTGGTTTCTTAGGAGACGAGTCAAGTGGGATTCCTGATTCAACTGGAAGCTTCATGGGGGTATGTATTTCAATTAGAGGGATCGAGTCTGGCCATTAACCACCCACAGTTGAATTGCTCTTTGCCACCCATTGAGTAGTCGGAATGGCTTCCATTAAACTGCCCGAGGCAAGATTCAGCACCTCCAGGAGAGGAGGTGAGAAGATTTGCCATAGTAACAAAAAGTGGCACAGCAATAACATTGTTCTTCCTCATGATTGTCATTCCCAAAGTTATGAATGGGGTTTTAGAAGCTTTACTTTTGCTTGGATGGATGTAAAACATCCCCTGACACTTTTTTTGAAGAAGAGCAGAAGTGTTCTGTCTCGGATCCCAGCCAATATTTATCCCACTGTCAACATCACTAAGGTTCACCATCTGATCAGGGTCATATTGCTGCTTGTGGGAGCTTACTTTTCCTAAATTGGCTAACATGTTCCCTCTACTATAACAGTGACTAGACTCTTGTATAGTTCTAAATTCTGAAATAGTGAAAGGTAGTATGTAAATATTAAGATTATGGCTCTTTTTGAAAAGCTGAAAGAACCAGTGATTTTAAATTGAGGCTGTTGTTTGCAGAACGCACTCCTATAAGTTCTGAACCACTCAGTGCTTGTCAGGATGCTCCTGAAAACAGCTGCTTTTGGATTTGTAACTTGAGACTTGCAACAAGCTGCATTCTCGACAGTCAGCAGCCCTGTACACTCAGCACTTGTCTAAACATCTGTCAGCAAAATTCCCACCCTTAGAGGGCTAATCGCTCACACTGTATACCCGCCAATCAACAGCAAGTCCTCTTTTCAAAAGGATTTCTAAAATCCCTTCTAAAAGTTCATGTTGCTCTTTCCATATGGACTGCTCTAGTAGATGACTTGATAAAGCATAAGACCATCATCATTATTGGAATTTCAATATGAAACTATTATTGAGGTCTCCCTACAGGTTCATTTGGTGATTAAACTTTAGAGAACAGACAGAGCTCAAGTTTAGTTCCTGTGGTTAGATGATCTCAGAAATGGCATTTGTGAAGAGTAAGAAAATTACCTTCAATCCTCATGGTTAATGAGGAACGAGATCATGCAAGTTACTGGTCCTGGCTGTTATTTGGGGTCCAAGGTTTAAGTATATGTTTGGACATCCATTGGCACATTGAAACAGAATGGTTTCATGTTATCCACACTCACAGTCAGCGTTCTCGCATGAATACAGGCTGCACGGGGGTGAGGTATCGAAGAGCGGTCAGCAACTTTGAAAACATGCCGAGGTTTAACACCTTCAAGGCAGGAGGTGAATAAAGCTCCACATTAGACATTAAATAAAAAAGGAAGAAGAGTTAACGGCAGTTAATTAATAGCATCATTACATGACCATTCATTGGTGCACAGTTACCATGTTTTGTATCACGTTAATGTCTTGTTAATAGGCACTTTACTTCATGGTAATTGATTTTAATTGCTTCTTCAAATAGCCCGCCTTTTAAAACGAAATATTATCCACAATGGGAAAGAGAAGCAGACTGTGAAACATTAACTTCCGCCGATGCAGTTCACTGCATCAAAGCATTCATTATTGGAAAGTGATCTCTACGTTGTTTGGTTTTCCCAGTATATTTTCCTCTTTTCATGAAAGACACAGACTGGATTATGACCACTCACTTTCTACCAAACTTCTCGATCCTTAGAGCCTAGGGAGTGACTCTTATTGAACTTTACAAACTTTTGAGGTTTCCTACACTACTTCTGAACTTTACAAACTTTTGAGGTTTCCTACACTACTTCCCACAGCTGCTGGCTGCTGAAGTAAGAATGGATTTGTCCAGTTTCTAACCCACCCATCCAATCAGTGAGCGCCTAACCTGGTAGTGTGGTCATTGTGCCAGCCTCTTGTGTGCTTTCATTCAGAATATGAAAGTAAGTTATGTTAATGATTAAGTTTTTCAAATGAGTTACTTCTCATTAATGTGTACTGTGACAGAATATCACCCAGGAGTAATTTTGTAATTTGGTTCCAATAATCATAAAAAGGCATCGTCTTGCAGAGCAATGCCAACATGTAAAATAGCGCACCTACAATTTAAATTAAATTTGAGAAAAGTGATGAAGGGGTTAACTTCAGATTCAGGCCTGTTGCAGATGAAAGGATACATATGTTCTGACTGCAAGTTCCTGAGTTTAAGAGGTACTGTCACTTTGAGTGTCACAGGAACAGACGTTCTTCCACCAGAATTTACTTGATGTCCTTTTGAAAGAAACCTTAACTCTGTCCTCACCCAGAGTGGGAGAGGGGACTGGGGTCAGTATTAGCAGAGTCAGGCAAAGTGTTTTGTGTTTGAGATTGAACCCAATCTGGACCAAGTTTCTTCCGTCTGTTTAGTGACCTTTACCACTCCCACAGCTGTGAGGAGATAGGGCCACATACGTTATGTCACAAGTAAACCATTTTTTAGGGACATTTGAAAAGGCCTCTCATGCATCTTTTTACTGAAATATCCTTGTGTGTTTCAGGCCCAGAGTTTGTGAGATGACAGTTTTATCCTTAAACACCTTCATAGTGAATGTGCAGAAATCATTGTTTCATTGAGCTTATACGACAGGCATGATGCAGTTCCGGATTATATTGAGACAACATTGAAACAGGCCATTTGGCCCTACTGATCAGTGCTGCTATTTACCCTGCACATGGACCTCCTCCCTCCCTTCTTAATTTTGTCCTATCAACACATCTCTCTGCTCCTTTTTCCTTCCTATGCATTTCTAAATTGATGCCTTTCATCCCTGTCAAGCCTTAAAGTAGTGAATTTTATGTTCTAGCTACTTTCTGGATAGGGAGATTTATCCTGAATTAGTGATTATTAGATTTATGGCCTTTAGTCTCACTTCCTTTACATCTTCCAATCCTTTCATAATTATGCAGCCCTCAATCAGGTTTCTAATGGTATCCTGTGAAACTCCCTACAGGACTGAAAGGTTCCTTTAAGGTTTGGAATCCCCTTCACTGAAAGATGAGATGAGTAATCAGGCCAGGAAGCTCAGGAGGAAACAGTTCTGTCCAAATGTCGGTTGCAGATTCCGTTCCCAGATCAGGGATTGAATAGCTGGAAGTTCGAACATAACCCCAGATGGATCATTAATAACCAAGTCTGCCTTTCTCTTTGGGTTTGCAGAGCGACAATGAGCTGAGTCCTAGTACTTGTCTCTCTTGATTCATTATGAGTTTGCTGCATTAGCACGTTTCCAAGACCATTTTCTATCAACTTTTTCACTGTAAGAGCCAAGTCTTAAACAACTCGTGCCCAATTTCTGGAATTATTTTTTTTACTAACGAGAAATCAGTATGAAAGGCTGAGGAAGATGGCATGGAAAATGAAGGACTAGGAATGAGGCAAAGGTCAGTCAAAAAGTTGTGGTTGGGGATGGTCATGTGCGAGTTATAGATCAGTGGATAGAGGGAGAAGGGACTGCTGAGCACTGGAAAGAGTTCAGTGATTTTGAGATTAAGGGGAAAAGAGCAGTGGGCGAAGTCTCTGATGAACCTTGACTCAACACCTTGACAATGCAGGGAGAGGGAAGAATCTGCAATTCCATATTTGGACTTTAATAGGGAAAAAAGCAGGAAAAGACAAAGTATAATGGACTATATGTAATGTAAATTTATGCTATTTAAAGGGCTTTGTGTGAATTGATCAAATTCAAGAGCTCTTGGTGGGTCAGGAGAGGAAAAACATTAAAGATTTTTTTTTCCCTAGAAGTTCTAATTCCCATGGTCTTTCCAGGATAAGAAAATAAGTGGATGATCTGTTCACAAGGTCTCTGCCCCCTACTTAAATGCTTTCGTGGAGTCATAGAATCACATAACACAGAAACAGCTCCATTGATCCACCACGTCCGTGCCAACTTTTTTGTCCATCTACACCAATCCCATTTGTCTGCATTAGGGTCAAATCCTTCTATGCGTTGCCTATTTTAAGTGTCTGTCTAACTATCTCTTAAACATAATGATTCTATCTGATTCCACCTCCTCTGGTCGTGCATTCCAGATAGCAACCACTCTGCGTTTAATAAAAAATGGAATACAAGGGAAAATCAAATGGAAAAAACTTGGATAGCATGGGATGTGATCTGTGTGAAGTACAAACACCAGCACAGGCTAATTGGGCCAGATGGTCTGTTTATGTGTTGTACACTTATTGTAATTCTTTATACAGTGTAGTTCTGTTCTGGTTTAGGTTACCATGTGGGAGGCTACAGAGACCTGATGTAATTCCCTCTGAGCTTTGTCTGCTTACCTCTGGAGCAATGCCTAGCATTTTCTGAACATTCCTTCTGTGCCCCTTTTCTTCCTACTGGACACTGTTTGTTGGCTCTCTTTTTTATTGAGTTGTAAGAGCATAAGAGGTACAAATAGAATTAGACCATTCGGTCTGTCATGCCTGCTCCACCAATCAATAAATTCATGTCTGATCTTTTATCTCCGTGCCCCTTTCCTGCATAAACCTCATATCCATTGATTCCCTTAATATCCAAAAAGCTATTAATTTGGAATGTACTCAACAAATGAGGCTTCAGAGCTCTCTTGGGTAGAGAATTCCAAAGAGTCACAACCATCTAGGTGAAGAAATTTCAACACATCTCAGTGCTGAATGGCCATCCTTTACCCTTGGTACTAGACTTGCCAGCCAGGGAAAACATCATTCCTGCAACAACTCTGTCAAGCTCAATAAGAATTGTGTATGTTTCAATAAAATATTCTTCTATACTCCATAAACTATAGACCCAGACTCTTAATCTCAACTCATTGGGATAATTTCCCCCAATCCCAAGAATCAGTCTGATGAACCTTTGTCATGCTTGTCATCTTCCCAATGTTAGTTGTACTCAAGTAATTAATTTTCTTTTTCTATCTCAACAGTAACCTACAGAACATGGATTCCAAGTCAGAATACGTTAAGGTAAGCCCCTCTTCTGTTTTTCTGAAAGGCAATTAATGTTCCTGCAGAAATATGGCTTGGTTTCTGATTGGTCCCTAATAATCTCGAAACAATCTTTCTAACCCCAGTAACAGAGTTTAGATTTCCTTCAAAAGCTACGTCAGCAGAGTAGCCATTAAGCAAGAAAGTTAGATGTTATCTTGTAGATTGTCCCCTTTCCCTGCATGGAGTGAAGCCCCCAGAGAGAAATGTCTTAAACTACAATTCAAAGAACCTTTTGAGGTCAGTCAATTTAACTGTGTTGAGCCACTTGTGTTCAGTGGCAGAGGAATAATAGGATGAGCCTTGATTTGGAGATTGGGGAGGGGAGGGAGGAAGCTCGGATGAGTCATCTGCTCAGTCAGTGTTTGCTGAGAAACGATAGTTTTGGCTTCAGCTATGACCACCCATATGGAAAAATGACCCTTCAACACTGTCAGTTTTCAAGGTTGGAGAATAGCTATTCTAGTGCGAAAATGAAGAATGATTACTTGTCATGAATCTGTACATAAAAAAGGTTGAAAACCATTATAAAATTTCTTGGTGTATGGTTTGCATTGACCATAATAAGACCATAAGACATAAGAGCAGAATTAGGCCATTCAGCCCTTTGAGTCTGCTCCGCCATTCGATCATGGCTGATTTATTTTTCTCTCTTAACCCCATTTCTCCTGCCTTCTCCGATCCTTAAGGAAAGACTCTGATAGTAAGAATGAACGTTCACATTGGATAGGAAGTGGTGCTGTCTGGTATAGCAAGCCCCAATACCAGACAGCGCCACTTCCTATCCAATTGTTAGTTTACAATAGGTACAGCTTGAACTTTTTGGCCTTAACTAATAAAAAAACAAGTAAACATCCCCAAAGATCTACTTTGATTTTTTTTTCACAGTTTAAACTCAATGCCAGCAACAAACATGTATCATGCAGAATTCATACTTCTATTCATTTAGCTTTAGAACATACCATATTGACTTCCAGAATGCCAATCTAGACCACGGACCAATCCCGCTTTCAGGACATGCTGCTCAGTGATGTAATATTTAGTGACCTGGTAGATGGTGACAAATTTTAACTGACTTATCTGAGTTTGGATGTGCATGTGTTGCTATTAGTACCAATTTCAATTTATTGTGCCCTATAAAGACTAAATGTTGAAGCATCTCTTGATTTGTTTTATTTTAATACTGGGAAATACCCAATTTTGAAGAACACTAACTGTGATTTTAAAAAAAAACAGCCCTGAATGGAATCAAGAAGAAAATTTGAGCCCTATTTATAGATATTTTATTATATTTAATGTGTCATCTATTTTACATAGTTAACCATCTCACTCAGAAAACAGAATGAGTTGAGAATTATAACAGTAAATAAAAGAACAATAGAGAAAAAGAAACAGGTACAAGAAGTGGGAAATGTGTACCACCTACATACATACATCCAGACTGGATCCTTGCCAAGGAAAAGTAAGCAATAGAAAGCAATGTCCGTCCACATCCATTCACATTAATAGTCCATCACCCACTACTATTTTAAAGGGAAAGTTGTTCCAATCGATAAAATAGCAGACATCTGTAAACTGCAATAGAATTCTCTGCCCCAATGTTCTGAGTTGGGCATAAGCAGTATGTCGATTTAATCTGGTTTGTAACATCACCGGCTGTTTCACCACAAGAATGTCAACATCGTGTCTCCTTTCATGTGTTAATGTCATGATGGTGAATGGCTACAAGTAAACAATTTCAACGAAATGCTTCTCTTTTGCTGTTGAGCTACAAATGCGTGCATTCCAGAGTCTGAAATGTCAGTCAATTGAAAAATGTGGTCACAATGTTACCAAGGTGCACCCAGGATGAATGAACAAGATATCCCCATTCTGCAGCTTGTCCCATCACAGAATTGTGCAGTGATACAGCACAGAAGGAGCCCATTCAGTCCACTGTTCTTTGAGCTATCCGTTTTCTCTTTTCCATATTACTTTTGAATCCACTTTCACTGCCCATTCAACCATTAAAATATTGATCAGGCTTTAATTCTGTTTCTCTGGATAATGACCCTTCTGACCCAGGAAACAGCTTATTCTCCATGACAAAATGCTTAATGATTTTTGACCCCTCTATCAAACCTCCTGATGAGGCTTAACAAAACCTTTATGAAAGTTCAGCAATAACATAGCTTATCTTCAAGTGTAAACTTTCAAGTAGAACATAAAACAATCACAAAATTGTTTTAACACATTCTTTTTATAATCTTCCTTTTAGATTTTTTATCAGATACATACAGTTTAAAGTCAAGCTTATCAAAAGACTGCATCATTTTGTTTTCTCTGAATTCGAGACTCTGGAATTGGAGAAACAAGAGACTGGATGCTGAAAACTGAAGGAACAAACAATCTGCTGGAGAAACTCAGCAGGCTGAGCAGCATCTGTGGAAGGAAGGGAATTGTCAATAATTCCTCCCCACCCGACCCCACAGATGCTGCTCGACCTGCTGAGTTCCTCCAACAAATTGTCTGTTGCTCAGGACTCTGGAATCTCCTCCCTAAGCTTCTCCACCGAGCGCCTTTCAATCCTCTCTTAAAAACTGACTTCGCTTTTGGCTGTTTGTATAGTTAAAAAATGAAGGGGCTTTTAAAACTGAAGGGAGTAGGTACTTTTTGTTGCAGAGGGTAGTGAATCTCTGGAATTCTCTACCTGGAGGGTTGTGGAAGCTGGATCATTGGGGGATTTAAAGAGGAGGGAGATACATTTTTGAAAGATGAGGGAATTGAGGGCTATGGAGGGGCAGATCAACCTGGGGCAGGCCTAAGGGGCCACGTGGCCTACTCTTGCTCCTATTTTCTTATTTTCTTGTATTCTAAGTGGCTAAACATCAAATTTTGTTTGATAACACTCCTGTGGGGGGCCTTGGCACATTTTACTAGGTAAAGGTGTTAGGACACCACCTGGATTAAAAGGATTAGGAAAAAGATTGAGATAAATCAGGGAGGAATGGCTAAGCTTGAATTAAAGCTTGGGGTTGGAGGTTTTTTGGAAGAGTGTAACTAGTGTGGTTGCAGAGAATCTCATCAAGAAAATTCCAATTCAAATGACTTGATACAAAGAGGCAGAGTGGAGAACCTCTGTATTTGCTTCATGAGAAGGAAGTTTGGAGAAGTTCTGATGAATGTGGGATAAACAGACCAGAAAGCACAAGAAAGTTTGTGATGGATCAATGGGATCCCCTGACTTGGGAGTTCCATCAATAGAAACAGCTCAAGTATTGCTGAATCACAGGAACAAATGCAATAGACCAAAGCCTTGGTTTGACTCAGTCCAAACTGCAAACAAGAGAGAGCTTTGTGCTTAATGTTTTGAAACTATTGGCACTACTTAGCTTTTCCTTATTTCTTCCCTTAACTCCAAGAATGAAGCTGTCTGGAGGAGGGGGTGGGGTGGTTTTATCCCCTCCTTTGCAACGGAAAGAATGGCAGAGGAAGAGAGAAGAGGCTTTTGTAAGTTTCCCAGCAAGGGAAGCATTAAGGGTTTGAATGAACTCGGCACACAGTCAGTGATTGTTAGCACTTTGTCGCTTTCTAGCTGTCAACTGTGAGGGAATGTAGTGATCTGATGCCAATGTAAAAGACATTTGCTTAAAAGGGCAGGATCACTGTTAGTCCACAGTGAATCTTGGCCAAGCAAAGTTTACAGTTAGTTTCCAAATTCAAGCAAGCCTGGTACAAAGCACAGAGGCTCTCTGCTCCAATGTCCGTTGCATTGTTTATGAGCTCTTTTCTATGAAGAATTTTTAATTGACATTTTTTTGATGAAATTACAGAATCTATTACAATGTTATACTAAGATATACTACATAAATAAGTCCAGACATTCAATGCAGCAGAAACTACTACAAAGTAACATTCAAAGGCTGGTCATCACAACTTAAATGTGCCCATGATGGGTAAATATAGGCAAAAAAATTGAAGTCAACCAGTATATCAATACTTCATCATGAGCTAATGATTTCCTCTGGAAAGGACACAGAATTGGCTAAAGACATGGTTGGACATGGGCTCCAGTCAAACAGCCCATCAGTACTCAATATCTCATAGTGAATGGGTTGATACTATGTACTGTGTGCAACATCTTACATTTATTTAGTTTTCTGTGTTATAAAATAATGCAAGCCATTTTCAGGAGCCTAACTGTAACAAAGTTGATGCCGAGCTGCACGAGGTGTTAGTGGAACAAGTGATGGAGAGTTTGGTCAAAGAGTTAGGTTTTAAGTAGAACCTTCAAAGCGCAGAGAGCAGTAGAACTGGGAGGTTTTAGCGATGGAATTGAGAGCCTGGGACCTTGAACAGTTGAAGGCACTGCTGCCAATGGTGGCATGAAGGAAATGGAGAACTTTCCTCTTTAAAATTAAAAAAAATCGGCTACATGGCTGAATCAGTGGAGAAAGGTCAGTTATTGAGACCGTAAGACTTAGGAGCACACATAGGCCATTCAGCCCATCAAGTCTGCTCTGCCATTTGATCATGGCTGATTTATTTTTCTCTCTCAACCCCATTCTCCTGCCTTCTCCCCATAACCATTCATGCCCTTACTAATCAAGAACCTATTACACTCCACTTTAAATATACGCAATGACAACCCCCACGGTCGTCTGTGACATGAATTCCACAGATTCACCACCCTCTGGCTAAAG
>JARFYF010000056.1:11822994-11837275 GCA_030265395.1 Rhina ancylostomus
TGCCTGTTCCTGTGCTGTACTGTTCTGTGTTCTATGATCACGGCTGATCCCTGCTGGTCTCAGATCCAGGTTCCCTCTAACATTCAATTCCTTGATCTTCCAACTATTTATCTATCTCCACTTTAAATAAATGATCCGGCCTCCACCACCCCCAGGATTCACCACTCTCTGAGAAGAAATTTCTCCACACCTCAGTTTTAAATGACCAGCCTCATATTTTGTAGCTTTATAATCATTGTTTGCAATTCTGCCATTCGTGAAAACATCTCAACATCTACCCTGGTCGAGCCCATTTAGGATTTTATATGATTAACTAAAGTATCAATAAACTTTCAGAATGTGCATGTATTTCGCACTAAACATTTTTTATAGGTACTTGTTTTGTGTTGCAATGCTGTAGGAGGAATATTCGATGGATAATAAATGGGGTATCAGATGCACATCACAAAGGACTGGTTTAAACTATAAGCAATAGAAGCAGGAGTAGGTCATACAGCACCTTAAGCTCCCTCTGCCATTCAATATGGCTGATCTGAATTTTGATCTCAACTTTATTTTCTTGTCCAATCTATAACCCTAGTTTGCCAAAGTACTGTAATGTAAAACTCTCTCCCTCTCAGCCTTGAATATTCTCAGTGCTCTCAGAGATAAAGAATGCCAAAGATTCACAATTCTTTGAGAGAATTCACAGTTCTTTGGTTTTAAGTGATTGACCTCATGTTGTAGCTCTGTGTCCTAGTCGCAGACACCTCTCCTGGGGAAGCATCCTCACAGCATCTAATCTGTCATGCCTCCTCAAAGTATATGTCTCAAATGACATCCCTTCTAATTGTTTCAGGGAGGGCTACATGGATTAGGTCTATGAAGAGGTTAGGTAACATTATGGTACCCATGAAGGTTTAAAAATTTCCAGAGCAGGAAGAGATCCATCCCAGGTTGCTATGAAAAGCAAGGGAGGAGAAAGCTGGGGCCCTAAGGTAGATTCTTGCATCTTCGTCAGCCACAGATGAGGTACCAGAAGACTGGAGGATTGCCAATGTTGTTCCTTTATTTCAAAAGGGCAGCAGCTATAAGCCAGGTAACTACAGACCAGTAAACCTTACATCATTGGTAGGGAAATTATTGGAGAAAATCTTAAGGGGTTGGTAGGATTTATGTACATTTGGAAAGGCAGGGGCTCATTAAGAATAATCTGCATGGCTTTGTGCAAGGTAATTCCTGCCTTACTAATTTGATTAAGTTTTGTGAGGCAATACCAAGAAAAATGGAAAAAACAGGATGGTAGATACTGTCTATATGGAAGGCACTTGACAAGGTTCCGCAAGGTAGGCTGATCCAGAGGATAAAGCACATGGAATCCAAGGCAAACCAGCTAAACTGGCTCCAAAATTGGCTTGGAGATAGGAGGCAGATGGTAATGGCAGAAAGATGTTTTTCTGATTGGAAGTCTGTGAGTGGTGGTATACCACTGGAATTGGTGATTGATCCCTTGTTGTTCGTGATGTACAGTATATTAACAACCTGGATGTGAATGTGGGAAGTATGATTAGTAAGTTTGGGGATGACGCAAAAGTTGGTGGTGTTGTGGATAGGGAAGAAGATTGTCTAAGGCTAAAGCAGGTTATAGATTAGGTGGAAAGTTGGGTGGAGTGTTTGCAGATGGAATTTAATCCTAACAAGTGTGAGGAGATGCATTTTGGGAAGTCAAATAGGGGTAGGACATGTACAGTAAATGGTAGGGCACTAAGGAATGTTGATGAATGGGGAACCTTGGGAATCAAGTTCATAGTTCACTGAAAGTGGCAAAGTAGGTAGACAGGGTGGTGAAGAAGGTGTATGGCATGCTTGCCTTCCTAGGTTGAGGCATAGAATATAAACATTGGGACGTTACATTGCAAATTTACAAAACACTGGTTAGACCACATAAACTATTGTGTGCAGTTCTGCTTGCTGTGCTATAGGAAGGATGTGGTTGCACTGGAGAGAGTGCAGGGGAAATTCACCAGGATGTTTCCTGGATTGGAGAACTTTAGTTACAGGGGCAATTGGATGGGCTGGGCTTGTTTTCCCTTGACCTCAAGATGTTGAGAGGCGATCTGATAGATGTATATAAAATTATAAGAGGCATAACTCAAGTAGACAGTCAGAATCTTTTTCTCATGGTAAGAGCATCAAAAAATAGAGGGCACAGGTTTAAGGTGAGAGGAAGGAGTTTTAAAGGAGATTTGAGGGAAATTTTTTTTACACTGAGTGGTTGATATCTGGAACTCATTGCCAGACAAGGTTGTGGAGTTTTATACAATGACTATGTTTAAAAGACATTCAGAGGCAAGGCATAGAAGGATGTGGACCTAATGCAGGTAAATGGGACTGGTGTAGATGGGCAAAATGTTCGGCATGAACATGGTGGGCTGAAGGGCCTGTTTCTGTGCTGTATAAACCTATGACTCACCTCTGAGTCACACACCACCTGCTGTAAAAGAACTTGTTGAAGAAGGGAGAGAAATCCTTTCCTGTGAAGACAATTCTCTGGTACTGTGTGATCATTGCATCAAAAATTATAAAAGGGAAGCATCTTCCTTCTGTGGTGTGACGTCTCTATCAGTTCATCTACCTTATTGTAAGCCTATTTTATTGTTCCAGAAACCCCAGACAGCAATTTTTGTTGGTTTAGTGCTCCTAAATTGAACATGGTTTCTTGAACAGGACTTCAGATGGTGTTCAAAATGGCTTTAGTTTAGGAGAGAACTCAACAACAAGTCAGGACTGTAGGGAGAGTAAACACATAGGGGTTCGGGCCCATGACATGGTCCTTTCTACTAGTCTGCACATAGCTAGTGTTTAAATTCAATTATTTAAATCCTTTTCAACACAGAACAGTCTGCTCATCTATTTTCTAATACACTACTGTCAAAGGAGGACCTCAGTCATCGAATTGAATAGAGGGAATTTATTTTCTGGCCTTGGCTACATCAGGCTTTTGGGTTCTGTGGAGAGAGAATTTGCTGAACAAACTGAATAGAAAAAGAGAATTTTATTTTGCTAACCTTGACACATTTTGCTGGTGCATCGTTTGTACATCAGTGGTGCTGGGAACCATTAACCCCTTTCTCAACCTGCTGTTATATCTGCCTTGTGCCAACCTCTGAGAGAGGTAATTGTGGGCTTATATCTTGAGCCAGGTATTTGAGTGTATAATCTAGGCTGATGCTAGGTGAAGGAGTGCTGCACTGGTGGTGATGCTGTCGTTTGGGTGGGTGCAGAGGGCACAGATAGATTCAAATTTGACCAATTTTTTAGGGGCATGTTAAACATAGACACATTATACTTATTTTTGCTTAATGACTAATGGGATAGTAGGCTGTGCCACTGCTACCCACTCCCTACCCACCTCCCCAACCCACTCCTGGCTGAATGTAAAAGATACCACAGCATGAAGACCAAGGAGTTATCCCTGTGTCCTGGCCAAGATCTTTTCACCATTAGTATCACTAAAACATATTAACCGGTCGTTATCATATGGCTGACACAGAGACTGCAGATGCTGGAATCTGGAGCAACAAACAAGAACTCAGTGGGTCAGGTAGTGTCTGTGGAGGGAAATCGACAGTCTGTGTTTTAGGTCAAGACCCTTCATCTGGATGCTTCATCTATCCAGTTGAAGGGTCTTGACCTGAAATGTTGACTGTCCATTTCCCTCCACAGATGCTGTCTGACCCGCTGAATTCCTCCAGCAGCTTTGTTGTTATATTGCTGTCTGTGAGAACTTGCTGGGTGCAAATTGGTTGCTCCATTACAATAGTGACTATGCATTGTGAGCTATCGAAGATAAGAGGCCTTGTTTCCCAGCCTGGATAAATCCCACAATTCTATTCCTAGAATATACAGGCCGTAAAACGCAACTAACCAAACCTTAACCAACATCAGTAAAACAAAACAATAATCTTGCCAATTCCATTATTCTGCTTTTCTTTCAGATTTTCAGCATCTGCAGTACTTTGCTTTTCTGTTGCTCTACAGATAAGTGACAACTTGTTGAATAAATCTGTTCTCACCCAATAAAAAGAAAACTGAAAGACA
Source organism: Rhina ancylostomus (assembly GCA_030265395.1). Lineage (NCBI taxonomy): Eukaryota > Metazoa > Chordata > Chondrichthyes > Rhinopristiformes > Rhinidae > Rhina > Rhina ancylostomus. The sequence continues at coordinate 11,827,075 of JARFYF010000056.1, forward strand.
GCCTATTGAGAACCTGGGAAATAAAAAAACAGAAAATAATCAGCAATTCAGGCAGCATCTGGGGAGAGGGAAAGAGTTAACCTTTTAGCTTTGGTTTAGAACTTATGTTGCAAGGTAGTTGTGTCAGTGTAGGAAACACTTAATTTGTACATAGCAAGCTTGCACAACTGTGTAATATCATCAAAAAATAATCTGCTTTAGTGAATGTTCTGTTTTAAATGGTACAAATCTTGTATCTCAACTTGAAAAGGTAGCAGCAATTTGATACAACTTTCCATTAAAAAGGCAGCATTTTCAACAGTGAAATTCTCTTCAGTCCTGCACTGCTGTGTTGACTGTGTGTTCAAGTTCATCCTGGAGAGTGAGCAAGAGCAAGAAACCCTTGTTGATTATCCCATTCCTATCCCAGGCAAGCACAGTTTAGCTGTAGTACTCTACTGTTGTTCCAACTGAGATCAGTCAGCTTATTCCAATACAGGCAGTCCCCGGGTTACAAAAGGGCTCCTGAGAACTGTCTGTAATTCAATTTATCCATAAGTCAGAAGCATCCATTTTCTATTGTAACCCATATCATATCACTCTACATACATATGCTATAATTCTTTCATTTCATTAAATAATTACCCTAACCTGACCCATAATTAACCTAATGTAATATGTACTGTATCCACCCATTAATGAATACTTTGAAACATATTATTATTATTATCTTATTTATTTTATTTTATTTACATTTACAGCGTGGTAACAGGCCCTTCTGGTCCAATGAGTCCACGCCACCCAAATTCAATTCTTGAAAAATTCAAATTCTTGAAAAATGCTTAAAAAATTTATGGCAGAATTTGCATAAAATTAGATTTCTGTCAGTCAGGTTGTGTAACCCAGAGAGCCCCTGTACTAAACAATCTTTATACCAAATGCTATTGTCCCTGGAGACAAAGATAGGCAATAACTGGCTCTGCATTTTTAATTGTGTGTTTAGACAGTACACTGTGGGTTTAGGGTATACTCTCCTAAGGGAGACACTGAGCAAAATTAAACTGGTCCTGCACAGAGAAGGGGGGAAAAATGAACATTTCTCCCACACTACTCATGACTGGTGGGACTGCAGCATTGACCAAGGTCTGGCCAAATCCTTAACTATCACTTCTCAGTACGGCACAGTACTTGGCACAAAGACACAGAGTGTGGCATGGGGAAGGAAATAAATGTTATTTGAGACATTTGAATGGATCTGCATCAAAAACTTAAGTTACTCTTCTTCCCTCACCACCCCTCCCCCAGTCTCTCCACACCCAATACTGTTTATTGGTTGAGGGGGCTAAAGGTCTTTTCCAACCACTACAGTTCACCATGAAATTTGGTGATTTTTTTTTTGTTGCTGGAAAACTTAATTAAATCAACTTCACTGTGATTATAGAATAGAACAACGAACCAATCCCTGGACTGCAATTCACAACACAATTATGCAACAACCAAGAATACAGACTATCCATTACTGGACAATGATGAATGGGTTTATCCCACTGAGGAGCTGTTCAGTTTCAAACCGTGAAATGGTTAATGTCTTTCCAATCAATTCAATATGTTGAACAAATAACACCATCCTCTGGTCTGCCGAGTGATGGATCACTTTGCATTCCAAAATCACACAATCTGCTACCCCCTCAAAGGCTTAGCCAGTTAAAGAGAGACTATCACATCTACACAGACCAGAAGCAATCCTTAAATCTGTATCGAGTAAGTTAGATTTATAGAGTCACAGAGAGGTACAGCACGGAAATGAGTCCTTTGGCCCACTGAGTCTCTGCTAACCATCAATGGCCCATTTACTTTAATCCTACGTTTATCCCATTTTATTCTCCCCGCAGTCTCAACAACTCCTCCAGATTCTATCACTCACCCACACATTAGGGGCAATTTACAGTGGCCAATTAACCTACCAATGTACACATCTTTGGGAAGTAGGAGGAGACTGGAGTATCCAGAAGAAACTCACACAGTCACAGGGAGAACGTGCAAGCTCCACACTGACAGAAGTTGTGACTGAACCTGGGTCTCTGGTGCTGTGAGGCAACAGCTCTATTAGCTGTGCCACTGTGCTGCCCTAAATTAAGTTCATTCTTAGTTGGGGCCAGCACGTCTGAGTAGTGTTACCAGCCCTCTACGATCATTCCTGGATCATCTCCAGGGGTGGAAAGATTNNNNAAGATTAATCTCCTGTCTTTGCTGCCAGTAATCCAGAAGAAAAATCACAGTGACATTATATTATGTTTCTTTGAAGACTTGTTTTGTAAGCTGTTCCTATGTTGCAGGCTGTAAAAGATCATCAGAGATCATTTGGGAGTTCCCCTGTTGAGCAAATGGAAATGCCAAGGTTCCCTCCCCCATGGCAAAGTAGTAAGGAAAGAATCAGGGCAAAGACTGGCCTTGATCCCCAAAAAAATAGGTGATGTTTGCAAGCACAACATAATCCAAGCCTTCCTCCAGGTGTCTGAAAAACAGGAGGCAGCCAGCTAAAGAAACCTCAAGAATTGTTAACTCTTAATGTGGATTTCCATTTGTTTGGGAATAAAGTCTTGTTTTTATTCAGTCTGGTTTGTAAATGACTCCATAGGCCAAATGTTGTTAAATAATATTCCTGTGAAGTGCCTTGGACCATATACCACATTGAAGGAGCTATATAACTTCAAGATGTAACTTGAAGGTTAAAATTATGACAAAGGGATTTATGAACTGGATAAAAGGAGCTTATGGTCCAGTCAGTATTCTAGGATTGGCTCAAATGCTTGGCTTACACTTAGACTAATTTTATGATTCACTTTCAAAAGAAAATTGATGGGGAAGAGACAGAACCAAAAATGTAGAAAGTATATTATTGGCATTGCAGAGATGTAAATTGGGCATCCAAGCAAAAGCTGCAAAGGTCATTTGGGGTTATTTAAAGAGAAGGTTAGATAACTTTTTGAAAGATCAGGGAATTGAGGACTGTGGAGAACTGGCACAGAAGAGGAGATGAGGTCATGATCATATTGAGGGGCCGAGTGGCCTACTCTTGCTTCTGTTTTCTTATGTTCTTATCCTCTGTGTGTTTTGTGTTAAAGTCAAAGCTCACCTCCTACATTAAATACTATGGATACTTTGTACCATTTTGGGGAAAAAAAGACCATTTGCACTTAATCCTGGTTGTCCTAGATCTCAGTCATGTTCAACGAATATGGAGTCACGTGTAAACCAGGCCAGGTTAAGTTTCTCTGAAAGAATTACTTGAAATTTTACAGTAAATCCTTATTATTTCCTGGACCCAGTTGTCAACTGGCAAGGGTGGGATTTGAATCGTGGCTGTAATTGCTGTACTAAAACACGCTAGGCTATCATACTATTAAGAATATTAGTGCATGTATTGCTTCCAAGAGCCATCTGATCCCAAAGCAAAAGATTGATATTTTGAGAAGGTAAGCAGGAGAAAGTTGGTGAAAAAAGAGAAGAAAATTGTTCCTTTGAAAATACTTATTTTCTTTTTGGGATGAGGTAGCTGTGTCTTGAGGACAGATTGAGCAGGATGGGCACAAACTTTCTGACGTTTGGTGACTTCAATGAAACAAAGGTTCTGAGGAGGTGGAATGGGGTAGATACTACGAGGATGTTTACTTTACTGGGCAACACCAGAATTGGGGGTTATAGTTTTGGGATAAATAATTGACCATTTGAAGCTGAGATGAGGAGAAATCTCTCCTCTTAGAGGATTATGAATCTTCAGAATTCTCTCCCCAGACAGCCATGAATGCTGAGTCCAATGCAGCATTTTCAAGGCTGAGATGTTTGGGGCTATTGAGGAATGCAGTTTTTGGGGATGGTGCAGGAAGATGGAGCGAAGGCCAAAGATCAGATCAGCCATAGTCTTGTTGAAGGGCCTTACAGATGCAGTGGGGTCTATAAGACTATCCTGTTTCTTATGTTCTTATGAGTAATGACCAAGAGCAGCATTACATTCCTTGGAGTTGATGTGACTATTAAGGAAATTGTATTTGTCCCTCCCTCAGAATAGAAAATAAGGTTTGCCAAAAATCCTTCTATAATTAAATGCATCTTAAAGATGGTTTTGAGTTCCTAAATATATATCACTGAATTCTCAATGGTTTATTCCAATGATGATGTAATGGGTTGAAGAACTCCAATTGCATCAACTTCATTTAGGCACCATCCAGTGGAATAATTAACATGAAGTAAGGGAGTGATACCATTGGAGGCAATAAGGATCAAGGGGCAGCATCAGCATAGCAGATTTTCCAATTCATGTATAAAGAACCTATTAGATATCAGGATTTCAAAAGTGGGCTGCTAGATTGGTTGCCTTTACCACAAGCTACATGGAATGAGGAGTAACTTGTGGTTACAATACTGCAGTTCAGTTGAGGGTTTCAGACCTCAAAATAAACTGACTTGCAAATATTGGGCATTATATTAAACAGGCTTGAATTCACCAACAACAATCTGCTGTTATCAATAATACAAATAGTTATACACTGGAATTGCCACTGGGGACAGCGGTGATTGGCAGGGTCCTGCCCACTACTGAATTATTTGACCTTAGCTGAAATGCTAATGGGTGGAATGTTACAAGGAAACAGCAAATCCTACACATATCACAGGGACAAAAGCAAACAGTAGAAAGAGTAAAGAGAAACAATGCACTTGCACTAAGTCAGGCCTATTTCGGTCCCTCTTCTGCACTAAGCAGGCTAACCATTTGTATAATTACCAAGAAGGCCCACTATCTTTTGAGGGAAAGCAGCAAATTGCAATGAATATAGCTAACATCCTGACAATAAAACATGAAATGAAATTGTATTGGCTATGCTAGAGAAGAATAACGCTCCCCTGTGCATATTACAGAGAGATGAAAAGAACCTGTGTTCATAGTGCAATTTCTGCAGGATACTCACAGCCAAGAGATTACATTCTGAACTTAAGTAAACACAGTAGCCAGTCTCTACACAAAAACTCCTGCAAATAGCAATGAGATAAATGACAAGATAGTATCTTTTTCATAATGTTGGTAAGGGGATAAATGACCCCTGTTTTTCCAAACAACAATGTTTTTTTTACATCTACCTAACAAAGAGACAAGATCTGAAAGTAAGCACTGTCACCACTGTAGCACTCCTACAGAGCTGCAGTAAGACTTAAACCTATAACGCAATTACAGAATAATATTTTCATCCTCAAAGGGAATAATATAATTTTGTGGGCATTACAGGAATAATCTACTATATTCAGAGAAAAGAAAAGATGTTTTTATTTATATCAGAGTATTACAACAATTATTACACTGGAACAGAGCAACCATGCATAACTGGAAAATAGTACTGTCTTGTATATAAATTGAATAACACCAGATCATATACATGGAACAGATTGCCCTGTAGATATTAGAGAGGTATAGAGCAATCCACAGTGTGCTATTATTGAAAAATAACACTTTCTTCAATATGTATTAAAAGGTGAGTCCATCCTGTGTGTATTATTGGAATACTGCTCCCTGAATATGTATTACACTGTCTTTATGATGGAAAGTTACACACTTTTATATTCCATGGAGAATTGGAACATTCTACATATATTATTGTTGCATCACTATTATGTTGTTACATGCAGCACAATTACATAAAATATCAGCAAGACCAACACGACATATGTCAGTGATAATAAACCTGATTCTGATTCTGCAATGTTCACAAAGAAATAAGCCATTCAGACCAATCAGTCAATGCAGATACATTAGAGTCTCCTCCCATTGTTTCCTCATCCAATTATCAGGATGACCTGCTGATAAACTTACTATTGTCCTCAGCTTTTCTCTTGAAGCCAATTATATTACAGTCATTTTTACTGGATGCTCTCCTCTTTCCTGCTCTGGTTCATTCTCCATTGCTGGAATGAGTAGTGAGTTCTCTCTCTTTACGTACTAGGAAGGAAGGAAGTCCACTACACCCTGTTCTGTTTCTTTACCTGCCTCTTCTGCCAGTTAGTTTCAGTGTAGTTATTATTTTAGATTTTGGGTGGTCTGTATCCTATCACTCAAATTATTGATCCTTAAATACATTCATGTCTTCCTGTGTAGATTCTATTTCTGCTTTACTGACAGCTGCGTCGCTTTCTTTTAAACTGCCATTACGTTACTTCTATTTGCTTCATATACTTCACCTCTCCTTTTCTCTGGCCATCTATTCTTTTTTTTAATCCTACAGTGTTTAATTCAAACTAAATAATCTGGATCCTCACAGTCCTCTGGTCCCCTTTTTATTCTCAACGTTGTGTATTTTGGTATATGGGCAATTTGATGTTTTTAATAGCAGTTCCTCTCACTTTATTTTAACCATCACTTTACATTTATTTTTATAACCCTACTTCTGATCCATTTATAACCAATATGTTTTATAGATAAGAATAGCACATCCAGTATATATTAGAGAATACCTCAGCCTAATTATATATATATTTTTTACATGTTACACAACAGCATATGTACAGTGTAAATTGTAAATTGTACTGTAAACCCAGTGGGTAAACTGGGAGAGGGAAATACACAAGGTCTCTGGAACCTATCTCCAGCTGCAAACAAGTTTATTTGGACATTATTAGAAGTAACATCTAATAGTCTGGAAAATCTGCCAGTCTGGCACCACCAAAGTCCCAGGGTGCTGGATTACTGGAATTTTATTGTATGTTAACAGTATTCCACACTGCATGTATTAGAGAGAATATGGTGAATATTGCATGAAAAGCAAAAACTATCGATGCTGGAAATCTGAATTAAAAATAGAAAATGTTGGATAAACTCAACAGGTTGTAGAACCATAGAAACATACAGCACGGACATGGGCCCTCCTGACCCACATTGTCCTTGCCGACTATGGTGCCCATTTACAATCATTTCATTTGTCTGCATTATGCCCATTTCCGTCTACGCCTTTCCTATCCAAGTACCTGTCCACCGCCTTTCAAATGTTATGATTTTATCTGCCTCCACCACCTTCTCTGGCAGTTCATTCCAGGTATTCCCCACACTCTGTGTGGAAAAAACTTACCCTTCAACTCTCCTTTCACCTTAAACCTGTGCCCTCTAGTTCTAGACTCCCCTACACTGGGAAAAAGCCTCTGACTATCTATCCTATCTATGCCCCTCATAATGTTATAATCCTCTCTAAGGTCAGACTGCAACTGTTGGAAGAGGAGCAGAGTTAATGTTCTTGGGCAAGGATCTTTCATCAGAGTTGAGAACAATTGGAAATCAAACATTTTAAGTTGCAGAGATGTGGGGAGAAGGGCAGAGAGAACAAAGAGGATACATGTGATAGGATGCGGAGTGATGCAAGTGTTGGTGCAGGCTGAGAGAAAGAGAGAATGGTAAAGACTTGGTAATCAGCTGATCTAACTGGAGCAGATGGAACTGGTGAACGAAAACATAGGAGAGTGATAGAGAGTGAAAGAAAAATGTGAAAACTCAGAGAGATCAAACACTGCACATGCTGGAAATCTGAAATATAGAATGCTAGAAATACCTGGCAGGTCAGACAACATCAGTGTGGGAGAATTCACATTACAGATCGATGAGCTTACATCAAAACTGACCAGGCTGGTCACCTGAAATTGTGAAATTAAATCTGGAGGACTTTAATATGCCTTGTTGGAAGGTGAGACTGGAAAGCAGAGGCTAGAATTCTGAAATAAAAACCAGAAAATGCTGGAAATACTCAGCAGGGCAGGCAAGCATGAGTAGAAGGAGAAACACGGAATCATTGACCTGAAATGTTAACCCTCTGTTTTCCCCCTACCGATACTTACTGACCTGCTATTTCCAGCATTTCTGTTTTTACCGCATCCTGTATACATCGTAGTGAATGTTATCACCTTAATATATTGTAGAGAGTGTTACTAGTTGCGTGGGACTGGACACAATACCACAAGTGCGGCTTAGAAATGAGAGCTGGGATGTCAGATTACAACTTTATAAAACCTCTGGTCACAACACCGCAGGAGGGTCGTGATTGTGCTGGAGCTGGTGCGGAGGAGACCCACCAGGGTGTTGCTTGGATTGGAGCTCATCAATCGCAAGGAGAGACAGGAAAGGGTGACTTGTATTCCTCGGAAGCTGAGGGGTGACATGATAGATGTGTATAAAATGAGGGAAATAGGGGAGAAAATTAAGATCTTTTCCTGTGATGGGAGGGGGTGGGGTCTAAGACAAGAGGGCATAGATGAGAGGCGGGAGGTTTAGAGGGGACCTTGGGGGCAATGTTTTCGAACACAGTTGGAGCTCTCAGTGCACTGCCTGAGAAGGCGCTGCAGGTAGATACACTCTCAACTACCTGGACCGCAAAGGCAGAGGAGGATCCGGTCTTAATAGGGGTAAATGGGATTGATGTAGATAAGTACAACAGGTAGCATTGACATGGTGGGCCGAACGGCCTGTTTCCCTGTATGATTCTATTTCGCACGTTGGGTGCATGACAGAAAACAATATTCCCGGCAGTTCCGACCATCTCCATCTCCCCACTCTCACAACCTGCGCATCATCTGGGAGAGCATCCGTGATCCCGGGTGTGCGCAGATATCCAGCGGGATGGAGTTCCCCTTCTCCAGCCGGACCAGGCAATGAGACAGGGCGTTCTTATTTAATGCCGTTTACGGGACCCGAACAGTGCAGAGTGGGAATGCGGGGAATGCACTGGGTCTCAGTAAAAGTGTTAAGAGAAAAGCAGCGTTACAAGGAGGTAGGGAGGAAGCCCGCTGTGTTTGCCCAGACCCTGGCTGCTGCTCGCCGTAATTAAAGGACTGCGTGAACGGCTGGCTGCTCGCTCGCTGAAGCTCCAACCAACCTGCAGCGCCTGAATCTGTGGGCTCCGCGGGCTGCGACGCTGCTTGTCCAGAAGGCGGCTGCTTTATATATATATATATATATGTATATATATATACATATATATATATATATATGTTTTGTCTTTTCCTGCCCTTTTTTATTTGCTGCTTTCCTCTTCCCCCAAGACAATCCCGAGTGAGAGCCTGGCTCCTGGCGTCAGCGAGTGCGCTTGTACCGGAGCAGAGGGACTTGCATCTCTGCACAAGTGTTTCAGCCAGGAGTGGGTGGGTGGATAGGTGGGTGGGCGTGGGGTGGAGGCGGGGAGGAGGGGGTGGAGAGGGTTGAGGTGGACTCGCTCACCCTTCCCCCACGCACCCCTCTCCCCGCTCCCCACCTCCATTACCAGCTCCCCATCAATTCCCGCTGGACTTGATTGCATTTTCATGAGCTGGGAGGCAGCTCCTGACAGTCATTGGCGAATCGTGGCAGAGCCGCCGAGTATCAGGAGGAGGGTGATGCTCCTGTGTCCTGAACCATCTCCGGGACTGCGCCAGACCCCCTAATCCCGTATCTATATATGTTTTACTGAACCGCGAGATATCAGACAGTAATTCAACCCGAGGGTGTGGGAGGAACCCGGGCCAGTTCTTGTTAAGATCCTGGATTACAGTCATTTATATAGACATCTTTGGAAGAAGCGAAAATGACTGACAAGTGCAGTCTGTGGAGCGCGATCTCTGCGGCGGCTTGCTGCTTCTACCGAGGTTCCTTCATGCAAGTTCAGGTAAGGAGGGTACCAGAGACACACTTTGCATCCAGCCGGGCTGTGCGCGCCGTCCCCACATGGAAGAGATGCGAGGTTGCCGCACACGGTGGCCGGCATTCTGTAGACCGCTACTTTATGAATGAGGTTTCCAGGTAGTGGTTGTAAACTGTTCCATCCTTCCCTACATCGCTCGCTTCTGGCTCTCTGTCGCAGAAAGGTTGGCGGATTTTGAAATTCCTTAGGTAATCCTATAGCGTTGGCTTTGTGTTCTTCCACAGGTAGCGTTTAAATCGAGAACATATGTATATGTTATATAGTTATGTATATGTTATATACACAGTTAGGCATTAATGCACGAATGAATTGCAGTTAAATTAATGGCAGTAAAGGGCCTGACAAAGATTCCGGCAGAGGTTTTACAGAGCATGGTGTAAGGGTGTTAAACTAATCCAAACAATTTCCGAAATTATACTTGGACAATCAGAAAGGCATTCAAACACTCACACACACACACACACACACACACACACACACACACACACACACACACACACACACACACACACACACAC
>JARFYF010000056.1:11943172-11962831 GCA_030265395.1 Rhina ancylostomus
TTTAAGTGGAATATTAACAGAAGCATGGACTGGATGGGCTGAATGTCTGTTTTGCTGCATACCTCACGTCATCCTACACAGCCTCAACTTCTACTTTATAAATAGCCTAATTAATATATGAATTATTAGCAAAGTGCATTTCATTGGGACAAATTATTAGAAATATTGTATCTGCCACACTTCAAATGTTCAGTATAATATCCATTCTTTATGTACATCACAGATGGACATAGGCATCCCAACAATGGGAAAAAAACCTCAAAAATGTCAAACATTTCATTAATGTTTTAACCACATGAAATACAAGCTGATGGATTTTTTCTAAGTTACTTGGCAGTCAGACTGCAAAACTGAGTCAGAATGATGAAGCACCTTGTTTCCATATGTTGAACCACCAGCTTAGCTAAAGCTAAAACTATTTATTGCAGAACCAAGTTCCATGATGGACAGCACTGTGAGTAAGCTTACTTGAACCTTTTTTGTTAGTCAAGTGCTTAATTTCTGTAGCTATGGTTTAGTTGTTAGTATCATTGCCTCTATTTTGTTACTAGATTATCAGTTTCATGGGCTTTGACTCTTTCAGATATATAAAGCATCTGAGATCAAAATTGCTGCAATTACGAAGAAGAATTTAGTAATCTTTAAGTGTACTTCACAAATATCAATGTTTTAAAAGTACTTCAGTTGATAGCATAAGAGCTGGACAAACAAAATTATGTTTCTCTTTCCCATAATCTTAAGGTCAATGATTTGTCACTTAACACTGGAGTCACAAATAAAGGCAAATATATTATAATTTCATTGAAAGATATGAATTGTTGTAATAAATATTTTTGTCAAAGTCATATTATTTACACTCCAATGACATAACAGAATGGCTACCTTATGAACCTTAGCCTGGAACAATGAAGGTGCAACGTCAGCTTTTCTAACAGACATAAACTGTTATGCACAACACAAACATAAAAAAGCCTTACATTTAATGCACTGTCTTCAGACTATATTGAAAACTATAAAATCTTTCCAATAAAATTTTAGTTAAACTGAACTCTAATATTCATTCTTTAAAAATTCTGTTAAAATGCTTCAAAATGTTCCAAATGAAATATAAAAAAGGATACTTACTTCTTTTTGGACAGGAACATTTATTTTAAACTGGATGAGTTATTTTGTATATTGCACACTAACTACATTAAATAAATTTTAACAATAAAGTAAATCATGTTAAGCTTCTCAAGTTGGCTATCTTTTATTCTGGATGATTTAAATGAGGCTTTCAGAAGTATTTATGGAACATCATGTATTAAACCAGGTATTTACAACTGAACCAAAAGTTGAACCTTTAAACAAAATCAAAAAATCAGAATAGAACTGAAATCAAGGCATGTGGGGGTGGACAATAAATTCTGGCTGAATCTGTGACAGCCATCATTCAAAGAACAAATTTCAAACTTCAAAGCTTGGTAAATACTAATTTTTAATTAAATGTTAATATCAAATTGTGTGCATTATCTCACCACAAACTACTTATTCTGTGTTCAAATTTTTTTTGAAAATTAAAATTAAAACATATTTTCCTGGGATTTATTCAAAACTGTTCACATTATTTAAAATATTACTTATACTAGTCTGTTGCTTTGGGAAAAGGCTACACTTACAGAGCAACTCCAGGACAAGCAACAAACACTTGATTCTACTTTTTAGCATTACTTTTCATCAATGAAATTTATGACATAAAGCCTTCTAAATGCTTCTACAAAATTCAAAGTTGTTAATTAATATCATAAAAGGAGAATCCATCTCAGGACACATTCTTAAAATCTACTGGCAACAATGACAACTGTACATTTGCACTGACCAGTTTCATTTTTTCCCCCCAATCCTCTTCAGGTTTCTCTTGGTTCCCTGGCTGAAAATCTAGGTATAGACATGCTAGGACCTCTTGACAAACAGCCTAATAATCCAATTGTGTGGACTATAAATTGGAAGATCAAAGTACGGATATGTATTCCCAACTCCCTACAAGGTTCAACCCCTTATTTCAAATAAGGAATCAATGAAGTCTCAAGGGAATCACTTCCCCAAAGATGGATCAAGTTAAGTTGAATTGCATTTCTTTATCATACCAAATTATATCTTTATGCTACTCATATTGGCTGCATTTAATCATACCCCCTTGCAAGTGTCACTCAGCTCCATAAATCTGATTGCAATTTCCTTTTGGCTGGGATTCTTAGCTTTCTGGCAGTGGTTGATCATAGATGATCTCATTGTTTTCTAGAAGGACATAATTCCTTCTCCACACAAACTATTGAGCCTGAAGTTTGTATTAGACATATCCTTTTATGAATCACTTCTTACTGATATATCCATGCCCAGAAATGTACCAATATAAGCTGAAGAATCAGTCTGACTCAGCTGCATTTATATTTCAGTGGGTACTTGGTTAGATGGGATATATGCTAATCAGCTTTTTATCAGCAACAGTCCAAGTTATCTAATTTTGATTAAAAGTCATAACATCTTATTTTTCTTGGAAGTAGATAGTATCTCATTTATATTAGGCTCAGGAGCATATGTGAACAACACTGAACTGGAACTGTCTGCAATATCAAAATGTTAAGTCAGTTGCCAGAGATCCTTAATATTTGACCAATTGCCACATTACCTTTCATAAATGAATATAATGTTTCCTTGACACAACAGTAAAACACTTGAGCCAATGACATTACTTACTAATGTAAAACAATGATAAGGGTTTTACACAAATTGTCATGCTGGGACAGCATCAACTAATCCAAGGCTAGATATAACAAGCTATGTTCATGGTAACCTCTACCCTTCAGCAACTACCCAACCCTCATAAGTATTAGTGGTACCATCCTTTCGATGGGGCATTCATTGGCAGTTACCTTGGTGGCACTGGCTCCATACCCAGTGCATCTATTGGCCCAGATTTAAGACAAAAATGTGCACTGCTCAGTATGTTGGAATCTTGTCCCCAATGCTCGATGTGTGTTACTTGAAGAAGAAGAAAATGTACCCATAATGCACACCAATTCCACTTCAACCACACAATCAAGACACCATGAGATGAAGAATTTAGTTCCAATCTGCATCGCATTAAGGAAGCACCCACAAGCTGCTGAGACAGCTGTCAAAACTCATTTTGCGTAACATACAACTAAGTGATGGAAGCCTTTTATTCTAATTGTGCAGAGTCATTCCATAAAATGGAGATTCCTATTATATTACTGGCAATGAAAATTCCAAAACTCACTGTTACAATAAAACTTGGAAGCTGACTGAATTCTCAAACTTGTCTCGTGTGCAAAGATAAATGGAAAGGTATGAATAGGATTCAGAAATTAGCAAAGGAGTTATTTTTGTCTACTTTTCACTCCTTTCTTGAAACCCTAGATTATGCTGGCATCTGGCCCTGCTAATGCAAGAAAAATAGTTTGTTTCTGAAACTGGAAAGCTAATGGCAGTAGGTAGTCACATATTGATGCTACCACAATCCAGAGAGAGAGAGTATTCTCAACGTATGCAAATATTGTGTTTCCATCTGGTGCCAACAATTTCCAAGTATTTCTCTGCAATTCTGTTCTTGCACCTGATCACATCAAATACATTCAATATCACAACAAAAGCAAACAGTATTCTCAAAGTAAATTAGCTTTCTCACTTTTGTGATGATGAATTAATCAGATAAATGCTTACTTTATTAACCAATGTTCACTGTGAATTAAAAATCTATCCATGACTCTATTCCATGACAAACAGCCTTCTCAAATTGAAGGCTCAGTATAAACTTTTGTTTGATGTCTTCCTTGAGAACTGACTTGGAATATTTTATTGCATTAAAGACATTATACAACTGTAAGTTGTTGCCTCATTCAGATTCCGAACCATTGAATCAAGGTTCAGTGCTCATTTGAGCTAGAGGCAATTAATGTCGAGCAAGGAGTCAATGCCTTGAGAAGAGGAAGGAACACTTAAGGAAAAGCAGTCTGGGTATACAAATTCAAGCTAATTAACGCATTGACAGGGTTTATTGTGTTGCCATCAGGGCTAAAAGGTTTCCTAAAATCCATTTTCTCATTTTTTTCTGCACTAACTGCTTAAAATTCATGAAGATTCTCAAATGCATATTTAATTCGAAGAAAATTGATTTGATTGTTTTGCCCTCTCCCTCTTTAGATTCTCCACATTATACCCTATTGTCTTCTACATAGTTTTCATCACCAACTGCAAGGCTACAAGAAGATATGCAACTAAGCTTCAAAGTGACTTGTTTATTTTCCATGCTTGCCTCTGGGAAAGTGACTATTTATAATGTGGCTAAGGTGGAGACCTCAAATGTACAAGCCATTTAAAGAGGAAAGTTTATCTCTCTCCATGTATGGTACAGTATGTTACAGTGACATTACTTTGAAATCATTTTAAAAATATGCACATGGGCATTTTAAGAGAGTTTTGAACCACATGAAAACATACTAATGAAACTACCAGTTGGGAAAATTAATGAGATACAGTACATTTAGTTTCTTTTAATAGTTTATCTCCTAAAAAGCACAAATGATCTTATAAAAGCTTACAACAACCAACAATGAGAAACAGAAGTCACAGCCTTATGGTTTTTGTACTCAGCCTACATATGCTTCTCAGAACAGCTTTAGCAAGCATCTACTCACAGTTAATTATGATGTGATCTGGAGCCACAAGATGCAATAACACATAACAATGAAGCAACAAGTCCATGTGTTATTGTGAATTCCAGGCAGTAACCCCACTTACACAAATATTTACCTTGATACAGAAATCTGTTTCATGCCAGAGCTAGAGTTATAACTTTATTTAAAATATATAAGTTTGGATGTAGAGACCTCTTCAAAATTCTTAAGAGGTACATCATGTTTGTGGTGTATTTTGATTTAATACTGCAATAATGTATTTTTTCAATTATGTTCCATTTTGTGCAACATGTACCTAGCCACAATAATGATTAACTGCCGCAATGAAACACCACAAAAAAAAGGCAAACTCTGAATTTTGTGTTGTAAACCAATCTGCAGAATTTTTACTGTGAAACTTTCAAATATTTTAAAATCAACTGAAGAGCAAAAACTTGCTCTTGTTTCTGCATTCTTACCATCTGGCTTTTGATTCACTGGAATTTTAAAAACTGTAGTACTCTTGGTGCAATAAAATTGTTATTAAATGGAAATTTGGATGAAAGGCCATTGATCGCAAACAGATTCCGTTGCTCTCTTCACATTTGTTGTTTGACTCACTGAGTATTTACTGCATTTTCTGTTTTTATTTCAGTGTGAGTATATGCTTTTGAATATGTTGACGGTGTTCCAACTAACCTACTGTATTTCACCATTTTTCTTCACTTGTCAGTTCACTATTTTGGATTCAATTTTATTTCAAGTTGCGGCCCATCCCTTCTATGGTTTGGCCAAGCTCACAGCTGCTCATCAGTGTTAAAATTACCCTACAACAGGTCCTGCAGTCTCAGGGTCATTTTACCACAGTAAAACGTAACACACACTTATGTGCACAGGTAAATCTAGTATCATTCTGAAAAGAATCTGAATGCTTTTCAGAATTGGTTTTGGAGAAATTTTGAAATTTAAATAATTTGCCACTAAAATAGTAATATTCTCCTCCTCCTAACAAGTCAGTAACTTCCCAGATCTACAGGGAGAGGACTATCACCGATATCATCCAAATTATGAATGCACTTGTGGAGCAGTATATCACAGGGGGCATATGTGCAAGGTAGTCACCAACAACTTCAAGAAGGTATTCAAAAGAAGCCTCTTGCTGATTATTCTCTGAGACTGATGAATGTAGAATTTGACATCACATAGAGCAATTGAGGCAAAAGCACACTAGTAGGAAAATTAGATAAGTACAAGTATGAGAAAGGAATAGCAGGGCATGTTGACAGGGCAGATGCAATAAGGTGGGAGTTGGGAAAGATCAGCATTGATCATTTGGGAGAATGACTTGCTTACGAACTATAAGTTTTATATGACACCAAATTCATTTTTTTTAAAAAAGTCTTCCCATCCTCTTTTCTTTAACATATGCATTTCTTTTTAATATTTTGACTTGTTATTTAGGAAGCACATTGCTTTGTGTACATGATATTTTATGTAAGAACCGAAATGTTTATACCTACATTGATGAACAAATGAGCATGAAACACACAGTGACTCTGGCCTCACCTTGTCAGAAATATTCCCATTGTCCTATGCATTCCTCCCTCACTTTCTCTGCAACTTCAAAGCAACTGTTTTCTCTCTTTACCTTCTTTGACAAAGGGTCTTTGACATGAAATATTATCCCTTTCTTTTTCTATAAATGTTACCTGACCTGTTGAGTGTTTCCAGCATTTTAAATTTTTTTATTTCAGATTTCCAGCATCTTCAGTTATGTTTTGATTTTAACCTCAAATCCTGTTTCTGAGATAGATGCAAATATAGTGAGCATGTTAAACATTTTTTTTTGTTAAATCCATTGTGATCAATTCATTTGAAAAAAAAATTGCAGGGTTGTAGGGAAAGAGGTAAGGAATAGGATTGACAGAAGCAATCTGACTTAAAAAGTCAACATGACTTAAAAAGTCAAGCAATCTGACTTAAAAAGTGAACTGAGGAACCTTTTCTGTAAATGTTGAATTTGCCCATCCATGTGTCAGGTACAGTGAAAAATTGTGAAGATTCTATTTATATTAAATGCCCATCAACTTTATCAATAATTAAAAATGGTATAGCTTGGTAAACTTTCCTAATTTAGGCCTCTAAAATCAAAATGGGATCACGGTGCCAAGAGTCAGCAGGAATCAGAGGAACAGATAATATAAAGCAAATCACAGAAGGATGTAAGAGCAATAGGGTTATAGAAGTGGGGGATTTTAATTTTCCCTATATACAGACTGGGATTGCCTTAATTCAAGGGGCTTTGACAGAGCTGAAATTGTTAAGTGTATCCAAGAAAGTTCTTTTGAGGCGTTCATGGAGACCTACTAGGTACGGGGCAGTACTCGACCTTGTCTTAGGAAACAAAACTGGGCAGATGGAAGTATCAGTGAGGGAACACTTTGCAAACAATGACCATAATTCCTTAAGTTTCAAGATAGTTACGTTAAAAGATAAGGTTGATCCTTGAGTTAAAGTCTCAAATTGGGGGAACACCGATTTTAATAGTGAGAGGAAGGACCTAGTAAGTGTATAATGGGAGATAGATGTTTGTGGGTAAAACAACAGCTGACAAATGGGAGCCTTTTAAAAGGGAGTTAGCAAGACTTCAAGGCCAGCATGTTCTGGTAAGAGTGAAAGGCAAAAATGGCAAGATTAGGAATACTTGGATGACAAAGGATATTGAAGGTCTGATGAAGAAAAAGAACCACATGGCAAATATAGGCAAAGGGAATCAGGGGAGTCTCTTGAGGAATATAGAGTGCGTAAGAAAGAACTTGAGAAATTAAAAGGATCCATTTAATATCCTTGGCAAGTAAGATGAAGGAGAATCCTTAAACATTCTACAAGTATATTAAGAGCAAGAGGATTGTGAGGGAAGGAGTGGGTCCCCTTGGGGACCAAAGGGATAATCTATGTGTGGAATCAGGCAATGTGGGTGAGGTCCTAAATGACTCCTTCTCATCTGTATTCACCAAGGAGAAGTACATGGAAGATAGTGAGTTCAGGGAGGGGTACATAGATAATCTGTATATTAAGGAGGTGGTGTTATGGAACGCATTAGGGTTGATAAAACCTCAGGGTCACATATGATCTATCCCAGATTGCTATGGAAAGCAAGGGAGGAGATAGCTGGGCCCTGATGGTGATTTTTTTCCATCTTTGTTAGCCACAGGTGGGGTCCCAGAAGACTAATGTTGTTCCTTTATTCGAGGACAGGAGAGCTAAGGCAGGTAACTACAGGCTGCGGAGCCTTACTTCAGTGGTTCAAAATTATTGGAGAAAAATCCAAGGAATAGGATTTATGTACATTTGTAAAGGCAGATGCTGATTAGGGATTGTGAAGAAATTTGACTGTTTTTTTTGAGGAGGTAACTCAGAAGATTGATGAATACAGGGCAGGTGGACATTGTCTACATCTAGTTAGTAGATATAGACAAGGTCCTGTATGGTAGACTGGTCCAGGAGGTTAAGGCTCAAGGGATACAAGGCAAGCTGGCGAACAAGATCCAAAATTAGCTTAGTGATAGGAGGCAGAGGGTAACAGTGAAAAGATACTCTACTGATTGGAAGTCTGTGACCAGTGGTGTACCGCAGGGATCAGTGCTGGGACCCTTGTTGTTTGTGATATATATCAATGACTTGGATGCGCATGTAGGAGGTATGATTAGTAAGTCTGCAGATGACACAAAAGTCGGTGTTATTGTGATAGGAAGAAAGGTTGTCTACGGCTACAACAGGTTGTAGATCAGATGGAAAGTTAGATGGAGCTTTTGCAGGTGGAATTTAATCCTAACAACTGTGAGGTACAGCAATTTGGGAAGTCAAACAAGGGTAGGACATGAACTGTAAATGGTAGAGCGTGAAACAACGTTGATGACCAGAGGGACCTTGGAGTTCAAGTCCAATAGTTTCCTGAAAATGACACCACATGGAGACATGATGATGAAGGCGGTATATGGCATACTTGCCTTCATAGATCAGAGCACAGAATATAAACATTGGGATATTATGTTGCTGGAAAGCGTTCAGAGGAGATTCACCATAATGTTGCCTGGATTGGAGGGCTTTAATTATAGAGAGAAATTGGATTGGCTGGGCATATTTTCCCTGGAATGCAGGAAGCTGAAGGGGTGACCTGACTGAGGTATATAACATTTTAATAGGCTAGACAGTCTGAATAGTCAGAATCCTTTTCCCATGGTAGGGGTATCAAAAACAAAGGGCATAGGTGAAAGGGCATTTGAAGTAATGTTATTTTTACATAAAGAGTGGTTGATATTTGGAACTCACTGAGAGAGTAGGTGATGGAGTCAGATACAATACCTTTGTTTGAGACATTTAGATAGGTACTTAAATTGGCAGGCTGTAGATGGATGTGGACCTAGCATGGGGAAAAGTTCAGCATGGACGTGATGCAATGAAGAGCCCATTTTTGTGCTGTACAGCTCTATGAGTTGAGCAGATGGGTGGTGTGACTCAGCATGATCCATATTTTTAATGAATGTATGCAAACAGGAATACAATTTTACAGGTTTAGTTTATAATGCATTTTATATCTGCAATAGGAAACCTATCAAATTGCTAATCATATTAAACTTGGAAAACTTAATGCAATTATTTCCATAAGCAGAGACTTTAGTTTTATTTGCAACAAGCATCTTATGGTTCATGTTAATAAATATTGTATCCTGACCAATTGAATACACCAAATGTATGTTTAAGGAATAAAAATTAGTGTTAAAAAAGGCTATTTTTGAGTAACTGAGCAAAAAACACTGAAAATTTTGACTTCCAATAACTTACGATTATTTATGTACTTAAACTGACAGTTCTTAATATTGGCAACCATTTGATATTTTTCTCACATAAAATTACTAATAATTCCATTGAGGCTTCAGTTGCTGAGGCTGAGGATAATGATATACAAATTCAAATGCTGAAAGCACATTAACATCCTTGATATTTGATAACTAATTTTTTTGCAGCACACATTAAGTGCTCTTTGCCATCTTGACAGCTTCTAATTTCCAGTTTTAACCAGGTCTTTTTTTCCCCCATAGACACACTATATCTCCATTGCATGCCAGGATGGTCTGAAGACCCTCTGTCTCAAATATAGGGCCAACCAGTGCCCCTCCACTATTATATTAATTTGCATGGCTGAACTCATTCTTGCATTGAATAACTTCTCCATAGATTTGGTCTGCTTGACCAAATCTCATATTTCCCACATCTCTGTTCTCAGCACTTCTTCTCCTAAACAGAGCATAAATAATGTTTCCCTTGCCTTTGCCTTCTACCCCACCAGCTTTCACATTCAAAAGATCAGCTTTTGCAATTTCCGCCACCTTCAATAAAATACCACCTGACACACTTACCTCTCCCCTTCCATTTCAACATTTTAAAGGGGCTGCTCTCTTCGTAACTCCCAGTCTGTTTTTCCATCTCCACCAAGTATTTCCCTTCTCATGGCACAAAACCTGTCCTTTTATCTCTTCCCTTGCTCCCATCCAGGGATGCAAACAGTCCTTCAAGGTGAAGCAGTAATTCACTCGCTCTTCTTCCAATCTGACATATTACATTCTGTGCTCATGCTATGCAAATTGGGTGACCATCAGTGCTCAGTCCACAGGAGTGACTCTGAGCTTCCTAATGTCTGCCACTTCTGTTCATCATCAGAACTGGCCAGTCCATCTGTGATATTGGCTCAGTCTTTCTCCCTCTGGACAGCATATCTTGGAGCTCTACATTTCTGAACTTTTCCATTTATTTATTATGTTATCACTCTCTAACTGCCTGTATTTCATAACTTATGTGTTCCCTTGCTCCACTTCTCTTTCTCGAAGTGCCCCCATTAACAGATTACCTTGCTAACAGCTTATCCCCACTTCAACCCTGGCCTCACTTCATTAGAAATGCTCCCTTTATATTATCCATCCCTCCCCCTCTCTCACTGCAACTAAAAAGTAACCGGTTTCTTTCTTTCCCAGTTCTGACAAAGGATCTTCAAACTGAAATGTTAATTTTGTTTCTCTTTCCACAGATGTGGCATGACCTACTGATGTTTCCAGTCTTTTCTGAGTTTTAAGATTACTGCTGTTGTGTGTGACTGGTGCATTGCCAGTCTAGCTGGCTGAACGTACATTGTAAGAATGCTCAGCAACTACAGATGGCCATGTTTCATATCAGCCGTTAAATTTTCAAATTGTTTTATTGCACCCTCGCGTGCTCAGCTGACACTTCTAGCTGTTGATAATCTTCAGGAATAATCAAATTTAATGGAAAGTTCTTAATTTTTGAAAATCATTCTTCTTCTACTTTCTTAGGTTTCCACCTGCCACACATTAATCCAAGCAAAATGGAGACCTGTGCCTAATTTATACAATTAGATTTTAGGAACCTAATTTAAGAGTTGGCTGTTAAAAATTGCACAACAGTAAGGTGACTTTTCCAGAGTTCCTTTCTGTGAGAAAGGACTTCACGTCTGTACTAAAGAACTCGATTTGAACAGGGCACAAACTTTAGTCTTATTAGAAATGTGTTGCATATTGATGTTCCCTGTTGCAGTTATGGCACAATACTTCACATGGATGGTCTGAAACATGTTCAATTCTCAGATCTGACCTCAAACCAGGTATATTTTGGCAATACCTTTTTGACCAAATCTTACATTATTTTACACAAACTGTTTCACTTTACTTTTAATATCTATTATCCACAAAAAAGCTAACATCATGAATGTTTCCAAAAAACTGAACTTGCACAAGATGTTTTCAATATACAAGTATAAAATAATTATCCAATTAGAACAGCATTAACATTTTGTGAAGTGCACTGTTAAACTGGGGCAAATAGTT
The DNA here is from genome assembly GCA_030265395.1 of Rhina ancylostomus. Lineage (NCBI taxonomy): Eukaryota > Metazoa > Chordata > Chondrichthyes > Rhinopristiformes > Rhinidae > Rhina > Rhina ancylostomus. Next base: position 11,954,748 of record JARFYF010000056.1, read on the forward strand.
TCCTTCTAAGAGATAAATATAACTTCTGACAGATTCTATACTACAGCTGATCCAGCCCATGTTAGCTTGCACTTTTAACATATTTTAGTCTATTTACCTTTTATAACAATGGTTGTTATGTCTCTATGCATTTCTAAGCTTATTAATTAAGTATACATGCAGAGTAGTTCAGAAGAGGTCAAAAGTATGATTTAATTGCTTGTGTAAGTGGGGCTAGTAACTGAGGGGTGAATGTATGGCAAATCACCATACATAGACTTACAACAAATTCCCTCGCCTCATATGCATAAGTAGGTTTCCCTAATGTCCTCTTCATCAGTTCTTTGTGAAAATAGAAAGACCGAGTCTGGAGTGTGCGTTTGTGGAAAAGAATACAACTGCGTTAACAGCCATTCAAAACTAGCTCTTACTTCCTATAATGTTTATAGGGTAAAAGCTATAAAATATAGGGTAGGCCTTAATACAGGATTTCCTCAATCAAGGATACCACTTTTAAGTGACTCGTTCATAATGCAGAGATGTTCAGTAGGCTAAGTTTAAATGAATTTGATTGGTTTACCAGAGAAAGGGCCAAACAGAGGTTTAATTTTGTGCCTTCTCCCCGATGTGAAAGGGAAACTTGGAACTGAACCACATTCTTAACTTTTCAAATATGATCAAGGTCAGAAATACAATTTTAGTATTCCGAATTAGCCAAGTTTGATGATACATTATTTACTGATTGAATGCATGTTTGAAGCAAAACTTAGGTTGTCAGGGTACAGCAAAAATGTTTACACAATAGCTTACACAACTGTAGAAATATTAGGTCAAATATCACTATTTCTTCCACATAATTACATTTCAACCTTAAGTACAAAAAAACTAGTAAGTAGTGGCAATGGGGCATAAATGAACTGCAGGCTTGATTTTATAGCCAAGAGTGTACCTCAACATCCTGTAGCAATCAGAGCTTGGCCAAACACCACATAAATCTGTCCTACTGCAGCTCTGATTAAAAATTCTACAAAGGATTTTCGGGCAACAGGGCAGAGAAGCTAATTGTCTCTGATCTCCATGGTCAAGAAATATAACTTTCATTGCTTCAGCGAGGATTTTTTAATAATTACTGAAAGACTGAATAGAACCAGTAAAACACTAAAACCTTGAGAGGATAACGCCATACATTTAGCAAGCCAAGTTGGGTTAGAAATAAACAAAAACAGGCAGCTATTCCAGACATGAATCAAGTCCAACTGACAAACTACATCTATCAAATGCCTTCACTTTCCAAGAGATCAGTTATTCCTTGCAATTGTGACATCACTGACAATAGTTCCCTTGAGCTCGCTTTTTACCATATCTTAAATGAGAAATCCTTCCACAGACCAAACACTTTTTTTCCCCTCAAAAAGGAATTAAACAAAACGTCACAACAAAATTTCATATGGTAATACTATGGGAATTTGATGTGTGTCAATACATAATCATAAGTTAAAGACACCAAGGATGTTCAGAATGTTGCACAGTTCATACTGGGATGTGAATAAAATGGGTCCAAATCTAAACAGCTCCATTATTCACTCACCATTCATGTTCCCCTTAACTCTAGCAGCTCTTACTTCCATGTTTACCTTGGAAAAATCTGAATGGTTTATCCTTCGATTTCCATTGGTAAAAACACTTTTATGCATCATATTAAGAATATAGTAAGATTAAACTCATCTTCCCCTTTTCCTCTGCCCTTAATTCTAAAAGCAAGCATGGAGAGTGATGAACTTCTTTGACATTATGAATGAGAACCTCCCATCAGCTGCCTCTGCCTCTTCTCTCTCTTCTCCAAGCTTACTAGGTGAAACTTGTAATTTTCCCGACTGCCCTCTTCCAAATTTGTATCCAGTTTATCTTTCCTCAACCCTCTCTAAACTTGTCCACATGGTCCTATTCCCATTAAACTACTAACCAGCCAATTTCCATTCCTGCATACTCCTCCCTCCTCCCCACCCCCCTACACCATGGTGATATCGTCTTCAGATATTGTCTCCCTCTCCTTCACATCTAACATTATTACATTTCCCTCAAAAAAACCTTGCAAACTACCATTCCATCTCCAACTTTCATTAACTTTTCCAAATTCCTTGCATGTGATGTACCTTCCCAAGTTTGTGCCTATGTGACGTGTAACGCCTGCTTGAATCCCTGTAATCAGGTTTCCATTCCTGCTGTAGTGCCAATGCAGCTTTTATCAATGTCATTAACAACATCCTAGGCAATTGTTACAGAAATAATCTATTGATCCTTCAGAACCTGCCCAAGCCCTTAATATGGTTGACATTCATTCCAATATTTCACCAACATAGTCCATCCAGATGGGCTGACACTTGACTCTACTATCCACACCATTACTTCTGAACTCCAACCCTTCCCCACCCCCTCAACAAAGCTATCTTTGGCCCCTCTTACTTCTCAAGTAAATGCTGCCCCTTGGCATCATCCATAAACACAGCATGTTTTTCCTTGCAGGCTGACAAAATCCAGCCCCATCTAAATAAGACCACTGTTTCAAATTGCCAGATCACTTATCTGACAATTCTGTGCAAGATGTGCAGAAATTTCTTCCAATATTGGAAGGATCAAAGACACATTCTTCATTTCCTGTCACAAACTCTATTCCCTAGCCACAACATCTTTCTCTCTCCTTGGCAATCTGGATTGTTTGCAAACCAGCTGTCATGCTGGCCCCTGAGATAACCACATCAAGACTATTACCATCTGCTTCCATTTCTTCAACATCTCAATTCTGCTCTTGCCCCAACTTATCTTTATGCCTTTGTCATCTCCAGATGTCTATTCTAATGGACTCCTGGCCAACATCCCTCACTTCTTTTTCTATAAATGTGAATATCCAAAATTCTAGTGTTTATGCCTTAACTTGAACAAAGTTCTTTCATCTGTCATCTTATGTTGATTCTGGGTTAGCAAGTCTTGATTTTAAAATTTTCATCCCTTTCAAATCCATCCATAGTTTCATTGTTTCCTAATTCTGTAATCTCATCAAGCCCTCCAAAACATCTATGCTCTTCTAACATCAGCTCTTTATCATCCCTGAACTTAATTGCTCCACTATTACTGGTTGTGCCTTCAGCCAGTAATGTTCTAACCTTGAATTCACTTCCTATACATTCCAACTCTCTTTCCCCCTTTATGACGCTCATCAAATCTCCTACTTGATTGTTTCTTGGTCATCTGCCCTAATACTTCCTAATATGGCACGCTGTCGTTTTTTTTTGTTTGATAATACTCTTGTGCGGGTCCTTGAGGCGCTTCACTTTGTAAAATTGCTAGATAAATGTAAATCCCTATTGATTCAAGTGGATTCAGCTTTTTTTTTAAATTACTTTGCGCTGTGCAGCAGGTCATTTTCTCGTGGGTTATTTACAAAATTCCAAACTAACCTCAGTAATGAGCTAAATAAAAGTATCTACACCACTTCCATTTTCAAGTGAGAAATAGGCTAATGACATATTCTGACATACCAAAAACATTTTGAAGAAGTTTATTTCAAAATGTAGTGCAGACCCTTGATTGAGGAAATATGTTTTGTATTTATTTTTTTTACCTTTTGTAAATTTACTTGTTAGACTTGGAAGTCATTACAAATCTTTGAAATGCTCTAATCAAGATGTTCACATTTTAAAAAAATGAAATCTCATTTAATGCAATGCAGAATGTGTAAAATCAAACAAGAAATGTAAAACAAAAAAAATACAGTTTTCTGCTGTGCATAATTAACTTCCACAGATACATAAAAGTTCATACATTTGAAACATTTGTATTAAGTAGGTAGCTTAGGACACATATCAAAGTCTTTACTTTTAATTTTTAATGAACAGCCCATTAATTGATAATTTATTGAAAATAGTTGACACTTATTTCCAAAATTTCCATCTCCCTTCTCAGTCTAATTCTTCATTACTGAAGCCATGTTCAATTTTTTTATATAATTGCTTTCAGTAAATAAATTTACTGCAAATTGTATTTGTAAATATACTGATATCATTGACAAAGTTAGTTGGTTGCTTGGGAAGATCTATTACCTTTAGTTGTTTTATTTTCTTTGAAAATTTGCATTTTTTTGTCCTAAACTTCCTTTGTAGAAATATGAAATGCAACCTAAGTTTTCAATACACCATTCCCTTGAATCTTCCCATATTAAGATTCCACTTTAACCCTTCTGCTGGAAGATGCCTTTCAAGTGTAACATAATGTAGTTTATGGATCTGGCAGGACACACAAAAACTAATAAGCATTTACTTCTCTAAAAGTGCTAATTATGGATAAAGCACAAAAAAGCATTTCTAGGCCAGTGCAAGTGAATACAAAATATTTTAAAGATGATGTTTAAAAAAATGTTGTATGTCATGCTACCTTTTATTATTGGAGGTAATCCTTCTGGAAAGAGCAGGGAGGACTTAAATCTCCAAGAAATATACGTGGTCTAGATGTCACAATTCCCTTTTAAGTAATTTGTATTTTGGTTTTGTATGGCAATTATGAAGATATAATTAATTTCTATCTAATAACAATTTTATGGGGCTCTGTAATAATTATTCATACAATCTTGAAAATATGGACTCATTCTGGAAGAGACGCAAGACCCTCTGTTAGCTTACTCAAGGTTCCCATGTTATCATTCAAACTAAAGCTGCAAATGTTTGGGGACTACTTGACCACAGGATACATTTAAGATCAAAACAGCGTCTTTAGTAAATGGGGGGATATTCCAACAAAGAAAATTTAAAACCAAGTGTGAGTGGGAATCCTGGGTGTTTTTTTTAAAACCTTCCCAGCCCATGACATTAGGACAACTAAAGCAGGCCTTAATAACTTCACTTGGGGATAAGCACAACTCAGAGAATTTTGAAGTAATTACCAGATCAAGTCAACTACAATAATATTTGCTACTGTAGAACTTTTCTTTAAAGGTTGATGATAATTTTTAGTTTTACCCCAATACTATACCAATTAAATGCATAAATATTAAAGCCATTTGGCACATTACCTGAGTTATTAAACTACCTATCAATTCGTCCCTGATTTTTTTGTCACGATTCTAGACTTTCCTGCTATTCAAATAATCACTTAATTCCACTCTTAAAGTTCCTACGAAACTACTTCCACCAAACTTTGAGACCGTGCCTCATTCCAGTTCATTGCAATTCCCCGTGTAAAAAAAAACTTCATCTCCTTGAATTTGTAACTAATAAAAGATTTTAGAAACTCTTCCGAATAGTATTTCAAAATTTAAGTTGCATTTCTACAGTGTTAAAGAAGAATAAAAGGCAATTTGCCAGCTGCAAAGTGCTCTACAATTTCAGCCAATAACACACACAGACAATCTCTCACAGGCACATATTTTAGGAAAGGAGTGCAAAGTACAACAATGAACTACAAAAAGATGAAAGAAAACTTACCCCCCGCTTTAGGCTCCTGAAACAGTGGATTTTAGGTTTGGAGGTCATAAATTCGTTCAGGCGGTGAGAGAGGGGCTCTTTTTGCTGCTTGGGAGACTGAGGGCCATTTGGAACAGCAGAAGGTGTGGAAGAGGAAGGAGGAGGAGGAGGGGGCTGATGAGGAGATGTCAAAAGGGACATAAGCTACGAGTAAGAGATGGATGTAAAAAGGGAAAAATAAAAGAGAAAAAAAGCGAACAGAAATAAGAACCACAAATGCACATGAAAAAAAATTACGCCATGGCATTGCAAACAAAAGCAAATAAAAGCTTAAAACAACTGCTGATAAAAAAATGCATTTGAGACAAACCATGGAAGAAATGAAGAGAAACAATATTGACAGAGAGCACATGCAAAAATTGATTCATGCACATCTTAACTATTGAAATATAATTCTGTAGATATGCCAGCATGTTGTTTACTCATATACAATAAAACACAATGCCTTATATATATTATATTAGATAAATAGAGAACAAGCAATTGATGGTTTCACTGGACATTCAAAAGTTTATTTATCCTAGAATCTATCTCATTTTATGGTGATAATGACCTAACATCATAGCATTCAAATTCTTTTTGAACCCAGTTAAAATAAATTCCAAAATGTGAGTGCAGCAAACAAGATTGAATGGATGGAAAGCCATAACTCTTCTTGGCTGTTTTTAAAGCACTCACACAATATGGTCTGGGATGAGCAATAAAAATTTCAGATAGCTTGATCCTTGGTAATAAAAGAAAAAGTGACATTATGGATCATATCAAGTTATCCATCTGGGAACATTACAAAGAACGTCACATACGCATAGCAACAGTTTGAGAATCTTCAGGGTAGAAAATAGTTGCTATATGCCTGCATGAACTTAACCAATCCTCTAACTGAAGAGAATGTTTTGCAAAGGACTTAATAATGTGGAAAATGTAAAATTCGGTGACTGCTGGCTTAATGTTACTGCAGAGAAGCCAAGAAAAACTAAGAAATGGAACATTTTTCAATAGTAGCAAAAATAAAATGATAACCTTTTTTTTAAAAAGGATCATTTGTCACCTCTCCCTCATTGCTGGCTTCCTAACATCTCATCAATGTGATTATCATGAAAAGCTTATTGAAGACTGCTCTCATTCGCTGGTATGTCACATTATCTTAATTTGAAGTTGTAATGTTTGGAATTCAAGCCACACGAGTTGGTAGCATACATCAGTTCAGTATCTGAGTTAACCCCTGGTGCTTGAAGCTCCCAAGTTCCACTGAATAACATCACTGTACTATGAGTTTGGTTTACTCAGTTAATTCTTTGTTTACAGTTTTATATTCATTATATACAGTGTGATATCATCTGGCTCATTAAATCTTTCTCATCTAGGATAGACTGTTACAGCACAGGAGACCATTGAGCCCATTGCTCATGCTTGCTGTCAAAGAACTACTTAGTTCAATCCTATTTCTCTGTTCTTGGTAACTAACTATATAGGTTGTGGCACTTCAAGTGCCTAACCAAAACTTTTCAATGCCAGGATTTCTACATCTACCATCCTTTCAGACTCTCATCACCCTGTGGGTGAAAAATTCTCTCTGCTAAGTGAAACTGCCTTTTCCTATACATTTTATATGGTATCTAATTACCTTCAGTTATTATTATCTATATTTTATGTGCCTCAATCACATCTCCCATTCAAAGAAAAAAGCCTATTTCAATGTTTTTAGATACTTGCCTAAATTGGGCTGAATGGCCTGTTTCTGTGCTGTACATTCCTGATAAAACCAAATAACTGATATTCGAGGTAAACAAGTCCAGAAAGATGCATTTACTTAGAGATGTAGTGCGAATAAGAGAGGTAAAGGGCTTGTTATATTCCTATTATGCGTGTCATTTGGTGAAAAAGGCAGATGGACAGTACAAAGCTCAAATGACTAAAAGCAGATCATGCACTAAATGACAGGATGAAGCTGAAACCCAATATTTCCATGATCAAACTGAAGCACTGTGCTTCTTTATCATTAGATTAAAGATTTACTTCGCATTGCTAGATTTTTAATGTCCAAGGGCTGCTACGATTTAAGAAAACATTCAAAAGCCAATGTGGAAATTTATATATTATTTTGTACAATGAAGATTATACAGACAGTCCCTGGGTTACATAAGCATTTCTTTTCTGTCTGTAAACCGACTTTTCATATGTCAGAAATGAACAATTTCAATGAGGGTTAATTAACATGAACATTTATTTAACGTCTGCCCCTGTATAGTTACAATGGCACAGAAAGAAAATGTCCTACATCCAATAACCTTAAAGTACCATTGTTTGATAAATTATTTCACAAGTGTCAATAGAAGTGATTGCCTTGTCAACTTCCGAAGCAAATCTCTTAAGTGGCCTCCAGCTGTGAACAGCAGCCTAAGCTCTTAGAGATATTAGTGTCTGTTTGAATACTGCAGGGATGTTATTTGTAAACACACAAAATGCTGGAGGAACTCAGCAGGTCAGGCAGCATCTGTGGAGGGAAATGGACAGTTGATGTTTTGGGTGGAAATCCTTCACCAGGAAAGAGGGGAGAAGCCAGTATAAAAGGGTAGAGGGAGAGGGTGGAGC
>JARFYF010000056.1:11991738-12001821 GCA_030265395.1 Rhina ancylostomus
TCTGTAGCAGTGACACTGGACTCTGCATTCTGTATTGTTTTACCCTCACTGCTCTGTGTAATGAATTGATCTGTATGAATGGCATGCAAGACAAGTTTTCACTGTATCTTGGTACAAGTGACAATAATAAACCAATAAATAATATGTCCGGAAACACATTACCAAAGTAAATTTGCTGGGATTTTCAATAGCTACAAATTGGAAAGGGCTGAATTAAATGCTGGGAATACTCAACAGGTCAGGTAGCTTCTGTGGAGAGAGAAATAGATGTTAAACACAATGATGCTGGAGGAACTCAACAGGATAGGCAGCATCCGTGGAGAAAATCCCGTACCCTTTTCAATATCCCATGTGTTCAGTTATTTTATATCAGGTGGAGTGAATCAAATTGGCTGAAGACCAACTTTTGTTCTGGTGGGGGTATCATTTAGACAATTAACCAATTTGACCTATTTAGCTGAAGAGAGTTGCAAATCTTATACCTGTCCTGAAGATTTTCTTCTTGTTGCTGGGTTTGGGAAAATAAACCAAAGTTTCCACAATAGATTATGAGCCTTCAACAGTATTGTTTTCCTTATGTAAGAGCAAGAGCTCCACTGCCAATCAAAGTACACCCAGGACTGAATTAGAATACTCACTTGGGCAAGATATTACAACCTGTGAATCTTTGACCCAAAAAGGGTAAGAGAACTGGATTTGAATTTTAAAAAATCCTTTTTAAAACTGTTAAAGTTTTATTGCGTATCAGTGTTGGCAAATAAAAAGTTCCAAAAAATGATTTACTTTAAGTGGCTACCCATTATTCATTATAACATGGTGATATGCTCATGAAATTATTCACCATTCATGAAATCATTCACCAAGCTTGCATTATGCCTCTTTGTGATTATTAAAGGGTATACAGCAAGAGTCAAACCTGGACTTTCCAGTTTAAATGACTCACTTACATGTTGTCCTTATTGGCGAGCTAAACTACTGGGACAGCTATGTTTCATATGTTTTTAGCATAGCTGTGACCAATCTTTTAGTTTTTCATTCACATAGCTTAACTTCTGATGGCTTTTCTCATTTGTGAGGAAAACTGGGACCATTTCCAGAGTAAAAGTGCTTTATAGATTAAAAACTGCTGATGGCCTTGTTGCAAACTCCCTTTCTAAGTAGATCAATTTACTCTGCATGAAGATACTTCAGAATTAAAATAGTACTCATGTAAAAGAGAGAGGATGGAAGTTATGAGCATGAGTTACTCTGGATGACAGAATAAACTGAAGTTTATGGTGGTTTAAAAGTCAGTAGGGAAGACACTGGAATAATGAATCACAACTGAAGCTATCATCTTATTCCAAAATCACTTTCACAAATAAACAATCATACAATTTAGCCATTGGAAATTATCTCTTTTTTAGATTTAATTTTAATTTGAAATCTGTTTTTCAACTAGTTAACTGGCTCCAAAACACTCTTAGGATATCATAAATGCAAAAGGCATTATATATTGAGATGCTAGTTCAAGAGTGAAGTGGATGAAGTAAATAGACTTTTTATTTACTTCATCCACTTCACTCTGAAAATAGCAACTCAAATGGCTGAAAATTTTCCACATGGCACCTAACATCAAACATTGAAAAACACAACTTCAGTTGGTGTCAAAAGCTTAGCACTATTTATAGTGCACTGAACTGTTGTTATCAAAATAATGTGTCTACACATTAAGGACATTTGAATGCAATGCCATGCATGCATACAGAGCTCTTGCAAGTACTTAGCATAACAAAATGCTGTAATTGCAGTGCAAAAGATACTGCCATCCTGTAAGTAATGAAGCTGTTGTGGATGGAACTTTACCTTTCAATTACTTTTATTACAAATGCACCACACTAAACAAAGTATATATTTGATATATTTTTAATTCAATGTCACATTCTGTTTTTAGGAATTTACACAAAAAATTAGCCTTTAAGTAAAACAATTAATGGCTAGAAAAAATGGTTTAATAGTTTGATAAAAAGACAGTCTTGGTGTCATTTAAAAAAGTCATTCATATCACATGACTATCTGCAATGCAGATTGTACTACAATGCCATTTTAGCTCATACTAACAACCTTGTCTCGAATGCACGACCTGATCTCTGAAATCATGAATCTGACATCCTTCAGTAATGGGGGAAAACTTGTAGTGCAGAAACCTCTTTTTAAATTTTAAATACTGCCACAGAATGACAGATATTTATATTCTGTTTAGCTAAACTGCCAATTAAATGCTAATATCTTGACAGATAATTTGCAATGGCTCAAATTATCACTCAAAAATGCTACGACTAGCAATGAATCATAACATGTATACCCCTTAAATCAGTAACAATTTATACCTGTTCACTTTAATAACAATTGCTGCGTATGCCTACCATAGTGTGCTAAGCACAGAAAGAACAGGCTTTGTCAAATGAACATAGTATTTAAGAATGTATTTTATCTCAATGAGATGCTTTATACAACAACAAAGGAATGCCAATACAGTTGATCATACTATTCACAATTTCAGAATCTGCCAATGTTATTCAGAATTAGTGAAGCAAATTTGATGTCTAACACCTGTTATGTAATGAAGTCAGCCAGTTGAGTTTTGTACAGCACAATTCTAAATTGTCCCACAAACATGAATGAGCTAAATAATCAAATAATCACCCTCCGTAATTTTAATGAGATACACATTTTAGATTTAAAATACAACAACCCAACATCTTATGGTCACTGGATGGATTCCACCACTAATTTTTAATGTGTTTAAATATTTATAACAGTACATGGCACACAGAATGGTTTAAGGAAAATATATCATGTGATACTTATAAATTATACCAAAATAAATCTATAGAGACTAACAAAAACTACCCCATAGATTTCTGGAACTATTATTTAGCTACAAGTACACTACAATTAAAAAATAATTAATAATGCAGAGATGTCCCAAGATGCTGCACAGGAATGTTAGTAAAAGAAAAAGAGATGCTGAATCACATAATAACGGCAGGAAACAAAAAGCTTCAAGTTATAAAATTTTCAGCAACGTTATTAAAAAAAGAGCAAAGATCTTTAGAGGAAGAGCACTTTGGGAAGGGAATTCCAGAGCTGAGAGATTGGCATCTGAAGACCCAGATGTCACTGATGGAATAACTAAATTAGGGATGCTCATAAGAATTAGAGGAGTGCAAATATCCTGAAGAATCACATGGCAGGAGGAGTTTACAGAAATGGGGAGGGGCAACATTACTTAGAGATTTGAAAAGAAGGAAGAAAACTTAGATCATCTCAAATTTAAGGAGAGTAGAATGAAAGAGGCCATCAGAAGTCTATTGCAATGGTCATGTCTGGAGGTTATAAAGGCTTCAGCAACAGAGCAAGTTGTTGGGTGACACTAAGGAGATGAGAATAGATGGTCTGAAATGATGACTCAGATATCAAGTCTGAAACCCAAATGTGAATCACTGCACTACAAGGTAATGCAAATTACACAAAATGCAGTCTGATTACACCATTTTATAACAAATTGTGATTATGACTGGCATTGTTCTTCAGCTTTGTCACAATTTAGAGTAAATAAATGACGGTCTACAACAATGATTCGACAACAGACATGCTAAAGAGTAAAATTCTCAGAACAAAAGGTATAGGGATTTGTGGGGTGCAGGGCAGGAAGTAGCCGCCATTCTTGTCTGTACAAGCACTGAATAGAACAAGCAATGAAAAAAAACATATTTGTCAGAGTACCACCCTGGACAGCTTCCAATGTTGCACTTGTGTTAGAGATGAGGGTAGAAAGTAGGTAGGCTAATCGGCCACTGTAAATTGCCAGGTGTGTAGGTGAGTGGTAGAATTTGGGAAGAGTCAACAGTGGGAGAATAAAATGGGATTAATGTAGGATTAGTGTAAATGGGTACTTGATGGTCAGCACGAAACTCAGTATGGCCACGGCCTGTTTCCATGCTCTATGATGTAATGAGAAATGGCAGTGAAGAGGAAATTATGTTATAATATGGTGGTAAACTGAATCCTGGACATCTTTTTGCTCTCCAGTATAAGTTGCAAGTGACTCAGGCAGAGAGAGAAAAGGACCAACACTACAATATTGTTCAACTGAATGTAGTAATCAAGGATAATGCAATTGTGCATCAGTTCTGCTCCTTTTGGATCCTCTGGAGCTGAGGGAAACATTTTTTTTAACTGGAGGGAGACACCAAGGAGTATTAAAGCAACAGCAAAATAATGGGTTTGCTCCAAGATGGAGACAATATATTGCTGGGAAAATCAATAGGTGTAGAAATATTACAATGAAAGGAGTGTCCAAGGATGAACATCTTGGTTTCATAGTCTGGTTATAAATGTCTTCTTGGAGGCTTTTCCAGGGAAAAAGCAAAGTGAGCTGCAGAGGTAAGATTGGTGTTGGTAATGAGGAGGTGGTGGTAAAATATACCAATTATTGACCTATGTCCAGCCACTTCCTTGTACTTCTTACCATCCATGTTTCCTACCTCTGGATGATAAGAAATACAAGGAAGTGGCTGGACATGGGTCAACAACTGGGATATTTCAAGATGTTAAGGTTGGGACAGTTGTGATTGCAAGTGTGATGGAGAGATTTATGGAGAAAAGTAAGGAAGGGTTCTCATGAGATAAGGCAAAGAAACTGGAGGTGAAGACTGATAACATTAAGGAAGAAAAGTCACTCATTGCAGGGGCAGGTGGTGGTAATGAGGAGGTCATTGGGAAGAAACCTAGGGTGGAAACACTAAACACAAAATAACTCCTCAGTTTGAATGAAGAATTAAACTGGAAAATTATAAAATGCTTGAAGAAGGGAAAGGTCCAGAGTGCAAGGGAAAAGAAAATGGTGCAACTTTACACTGTCTTAGTACTAATTAGATGACTACCTTATGCAAAACTTGAGCAAAACATACTAATTCAAAATCTAAATTTCTTGGGAGAAAAAAATTCAATCTAAAGTTCACTAAGATGTCATATTACAAATATGTAATTCTGAGTTAAGATTCAACATAGATGATTAAGCCAAAAGACCTGTTTTTGTGCTGTATAACTCAACGACTCTTCTTTATATAAAATTCTGAAGTACTTCAGCGCGAAAGATATAGTAAAATAGTATTTAAGGGCCAGTGAAAAGGCACAGCAAAGCTGTAAATGCAAATTTAAAATATCAGCTACACGTAGAAGCACACGAAGATGTAATCTATCAAAAACAGAGAGAATGAAGCTATGCAGGAGCTGCCAGATTTTTTTTGTATTTCCACTAGCGATAGCTGGAAAATCACTTTTAATTCACTGATGAATAAAATTTTCCAGTCCTGCCTGAAAAACAATAAAAATACTCTGCACCAGGATCATTTATAAACTGGAACGTTTTTAAGTATTGCATATAACAGCAATAAAATGTAAATGCAACCAACTACTCCAACTGCTCATTTGGTATTTTTTAAAAATGTGATGAGGTTTTCTGCATCCATCACCCTTCCTGGCTGCAAGGTCTAATCCCCTTTATCCTTGGGTATTCTTTTTACCCCTCAACTTCTCACTAATCTTTCTATCAGCTTAAATCTCTGTTCCCCAATTATGAACCCAACTGCCAAAGTAAATAAATCTTTCCTGTTCATTTTATTTTGTACTTACAGTTATTTCTTTTACACACCTCAATTAAATCTCTCCATGACCTATTTTTTCAAGAAATCAACTCTAGCTTAACTGCTCTTTCCTCATTGAATACACTTATACACAAACTCAGAAAAGGAATAGGTCTCATACCCTCAAATCTGCTTTGTCATTTAATGTGATCATGGTTGATCTGACAGTAATCTCAATTTCATACGTCTACCCACCAGCAGTAACCTTTCACCACTTTGTTCATCAGGTATCCATGGACATCTACTTTAAAAATATTTAGAACGCTGCTCCCTCTACCCTTTGAGGAATAGAGTTCCGAAGATCCATATCCTTGAGAGGGGAGAAAAAAAACACCTCATCTCCGTCTTAAGTGGTAAAGCACTTATTTTTAAACAGCAACTCCCAGCTCTGGATTCTCCCACAAGAGGAAGTATCCTCTCCAAATTTACTCTGTCAAAAAACTTCATGATCTTATATGTTTTGAACAAGTTCCCTCTCACTCTTTTGAACTCCAGTAAATACAGACTCAACCTGTCCATCTGTTCCTCACTGAACAACCCATCCAGTCCAGGTATAAGACCAAGAATATACCTATTTGTAACATGTCATCTTATTCTGCTCTGAACTGCTTTCAATGCATTTGCGTCCTTCTTTAAATAAGGAGAAAATAAGGAAACCAATACCGTGTAGGGTACTCCAGAAATAGTCATACCAATGCCCCCTATGACTGAAACAATAAACACCTTACTTTTTAATTCAATTCCCTCTCATAATAAACAATAAGGTTCTGCAAGCTCTCCTAATTAACTGCAGTATCTGCTTACTAATACCTTTTGTGAATCATGCACCATCTCTGTGCATATCAGAGTTCTGCAATCTCTCATCATTTGGATATTGTTTCTTTTTTTTCTCTGCCAAAATAGAAAACTTCACAATTTTCAATGTTATACTCATTTGCCTGATCTTTGTCCATTCAATCAGCCTCTCCATCTCTCTCTGTAGTCTCCTTACGTACTCTTTATAATTTGCTTCTGTACTTATCCTTGTGGCATGAACAAATTCAGAACTCTATCTTCAGTACTTTCATCCAAGTCATTTATATACACTGTAAGGAGCTGAGGCCCCAGCACCAACAACTCATAATACCTTGCCATTCAGAGAAAAAAATACATGTCTGCCTGTCTTATGTTTCCTATTAGCCAGCTAATCTTATATCTGTGCCAAGATGATACTTCCTCCACCATGAGTTTTTTACTACAATAACTTTTAATGCGGCAACACATACACCTTCTGGAAATCTTAAAAGATGAACTGTTCCTGTTGATCCATTTACTTCTTCAAAGAACTCCAATAAATAGGGCTCAAATGTGGTTCATTTTCATAAGGCCCTGTTAACTTTGACTGATTACCTTGATTTCTTTTCCTGTGTGCCCTTTTAGAACATCTGCAATAATAGCTTCTAACATTTACCCAATGACAGATATTAAGCTAACTGCCCTGTATTCAACCTGCTCTCTGCCTACTTCCTTTTTTCAAAAGCAAAAATGGAATTATACCTGCTACTTTGTAATCTAAGGGAAAACTTCCCTGAATCAAGGGAACTTTAAAATTAAGAGTATTTTAAAATTAAAACCACCCTATCAGTTCATGAAGGGATAGGGATCATGTTTGGGCAGAAGACATTTAGTTTAATTTGGCATCATGTTCAACGCGGACATCATGGACCACAGGGCCTGTTCCTGTGCTGTACTGTACTATGTTTTCTCTCACTTCCCACTTCTTTTAAGACCCATGGATGAAATCCATCAGGGCCTGGAGGTTTGTTATTTCCTGGGAACATGTTGGTAAATCTTCTTTGAATGCTCTACAGTGCCATACCATTCTAGATGTGTGTCCAGATCTGAACACAATACACCACGGCCTAACATTTGTAACGTTTTTATATAAATGTTAGTATTGGACATATAAAAACCCCACTGGATCGATTTGAAGCTATGAACTCAATTAAAATAAAAATTGAGCAACAAAGCAATATTTAATAAACTATGGCACAAAGGCTTAATTTACCATGAATTACAATACACTCATAATTTTAACAATTTGAGTACTTAACTCAAAACACCCAGTGCACAATTTGGGCATCATCAGCCAAATCAGTTTGTACTGTTTACAACAAATGCTCTTGAACATCTATTACTTTGACTCTTCTGACTTTGTGCAAGTGTCATCTCAATACAGAGACTGAATGGGAACGTTACTACCTCCAAGTTCTCATACACATCACATGATTTCTTGACAGTATATTGCCATTCTTTGATAATTGCTCGTCTATATTCAGGAACTTTGGTGACAGGGCGAGTTGTGAGGGAGTGGAAGTGAAGTAGGGTACATTACCTGCTCCGGTGACAAGTGATTTTGGCAGGTATTGCTGTTTAACAATGCCTCCAGTCTTTCTCCAGTAACAATTGATAACTACCATATGTAACCACTAATGTAATAAGAAAAAAACAAAGAAGCACTTCATTCATCCAATGTGTAATGGATGTCTAAGTATACAAATATGGCAGAACACAGCAAATACATTCAAAACAGCAATTTTTTTTTACAGAAACCAAAAGGAAGAAAATAACGACAGCAGCATTTAAGAAGCAAACACCATGTAAATAGCACATTGATCAGAAACTTAATAGCACTAGGTACATACGTTCTTTCATTATACGAGCAAATGCCTCACTTCCTGACTCCCCAAAGCCTTTCAGTCATTCACTAGACTCAAGTCAGCATGCAATAGAATGCTCTCCATTCACTTAACTCAGTTCAAGTACAACTTTTAACAACATTCGAGCAGGTCAGCACCATACAGGACATGGCAATTTACTTGAATTGCACATAACCCCACCACTCTTCACATTCACTCACAGGAAAGGAAACACACTGCGGCTGCCATACGTACCACATATAAGTGCACTGGAGCAACTCACTTGGGTCTTTTTCAACAGTAACCCCAAAACTTGCAAGCATTATCATCTATAAGAACAAGAGCAGCTGTCACAAGGAAACTTGATCAACTGCACCCATCCTAAGTTTTTCAGCAGCTGGAAATATATTGGCATTTCTTCATCATCATTAAGCCAAAATCCTGGAAACCACATCCAATAGCTCTGTTGAAATACTATTACCAGACTGGTAAAAATGCTTTGCCGCTACTTTCGAGCGCAAGCAGGTATGGGCAATAAATGCTGGCCTTGCCACCAACATTCACACCCCACAATAATAAATAAATAGGAAAGAGTTGAATATACCTTTAAAGTCTAATTTCAAACATGGTAATGTCCATATTTTAGTCATACAAACATGCCCACTTATGACAACTCATCTCTTTTATGAATCAGAAAATGTTGCAGTGATCTTAAAGGAATATGCACAAGAGTATCTACACTATAGTACGCCTTGCACAAAATATGTTCATTTAAAACAGTTTGCAAGAAGGATTAGAATTTACTCTGTGGAACTGAGTTTTGACAGGATCACATGTGTACAATCAATTGTGGTTATGAAAAAAAGATCTCTGCAGTGACCCTGTCAACATTTTGCTCTTGCTGGACATTTCCTACAGCCCTGTTCTGCAATTCATAGCTTTTATGTTCCTTTACCTATGTTTTCTCACTCACTGCCATCATTAATCTATCAACCAGCTGACTTCATCGAAAGCTATGTCCATGGCAACCCTGGCCTCAGCCCTCACAGATGTTCTCTTCATCCTATCCATTCCTCCACATCCACTCTGCAACTTAAAACTAAATTGTTTTCATTTTCCCAGTTTTGACAGGCTTTGAAATGTTAACTCTGTTTCTCTTTCCACAGACACTGCCCAGTCTGCTGAGTCTTTCTGGCATTTTCTGTTTTGATTTCAATTTTCCAGCATTTGCAGTTTTTTTGATTTTCATTCAACCATATCTAGTTGGCATTTGCCAAATATTCCCATTGGAGCCATTGGAATTTATCCTTTCAAACTGCAATATGTCGCAGACCTTGGCACATGCGCTGCCAAATGATAGAGTCATATAGCACCAAAATGGGCTCTTCAGCCCAACTTATCCATGCAGACCATGGTGCCTATCTACACTAATCTCATTTGTCTGCATTAGGCACATTTCCCTCTGTGCCTTTCCTATCGAAATACCTGTCCAAATGCCTTTTAAATATTCTAATGTATCTGTGTTCACCAACTCTTCTGGCGGCTCATTCCAGATATTCATTAGCCTCTGTATGAAAAATGTACCCCTCAGATCTCCTTTAAATTCCTCCTCTTTTGCCTTAAAACTATGCCCTTTGATTAGCTATCCAATCTATGCCATTCATAATTTGATAAACTTCTAGATAATTACCTGTCAGCCATGTTCCAGCGAGAAT
>JARFYF010000056.1:12053347-12064469 GCA_030265395.1 Rhina ancylostomus
CCCGGAGGGAATGGGAGTGAGGGTGGGGGTGGGGGCAATAGTGGGAACTGTTGAGATTTCAAGTAGTCATTGGCCAGTGGAATTTTAAGAGCCGTGGTATGCAGAACAAAGTGAACCCTCTTAGAAGAAGGAAAAGGTGAATAGATACGTAGAAAAGAACAATGCCCAACTTGATGATTGGGATGCTGCCATCATCATTTGGAGTATTTATCACATTTGCCTCTCCAATTCTTTGGCACAGGATAACATAATACAGAATTCTGAACAATTTTCAGGCTGTGTTACTCCTTCTCTAAGCAGGGTTTTTGTATGAAAACCACAAAAATCACAGATGGATACTATTCAGCTAATTGGGCACACAGCACCTATGAAAGAAATATCAGATTTATACCATTCACCTGTGCTCTCTCACATTTTGAATCTGCAAATATTTCCTCTGAGCAATAAATTCAATTCTCTCTCAAGAGAAACTAATGAAACTGCATCCACTGCCCTTTCAGGCAATGCATGCCAGATAACGTACTTAGCAAACTAAAGGACCGCAAAAAACTGGAGGAATAATCTTAAAACTATTTCCTCTGATTGTTGGCCCTTCTGCCATTAGGAATTCCTCCTCCTTACTGATTAACAAAACACCTGATAATTTTAGCACTTCTACTGAATCTTCACTTGATTTACTGTGCTCAAAGGAAAACAATCCTGCCTTTTCCTTTCTCTCAATCCAAGTCCTTAATCTCTTGTACTATTTGGGTAAATCTTCTGGACACGTTCTAAGGTTTTCATATTACTCATAAAGTCTGGTATCTGGAATTAGACAAAACAGTTTAACTAAATTATATTATAATCTGAGATTGGTAATTGATAATTTGTCTATTATTGTCGCATGTACTGAGACACAGTAGAAAAACTTTGTTTTGCATGCCATTCATATGGATCATTTCAAAACATAATTACATTGAGGTAGTAGAAAAGGGAAGAGCAATAACAGAATGCAGAATATGTTACAGTCATAGAGAAAGTGCTGTATAGGTAGACAAAAAGGTGCAAGGGCTATGACAAAGTAGATTGTGAGGACAAGAGGTCTGTTCAAAAGTCGTATAACAGTGGAATAGAAGCTGTCCTTCAGTCTGGTGGTGCATGTTCACAAATTTTTGTATCTTCTGCCTGATGGAAGCAGGTAGAAGAGAGAATTTCCAGAGTGGAAAGAGTCTTTGATTTGTTGGTTGCTTTCCTGAGGCAGCAGGAAGTATAAACAAAGTCTGTGGAGGGAAAGCTGGTTTTTGTGATGGACTGAGCTGTGTCCACAACTCTCTGCAATTTCTTACAGTCATGGGCAGAGCAGACACCGTACCAAGCTGTAATGTATCTGGATAGGATGCTTTCTATGATGCATCTATAAAAATTGCTGTTAGCCTTCTGAGGAAGTAGAGGCATTAGTGTGCTTTCTTGGCCATAGCATGTACGTGGTTGGACCAGGACAAGTTATTGATGTTTATGCCTAGGAACCAAGGTCTCAACCATCTCCACCTCAGCACCATTATACCTACAAGGTTGTGTGCTCTGCCAATCTAAAAGTTTAGCGTAACTTTCTTGTTCAAACCATCAAGTTTTTTTGGCATCTATACCTTGATTTAAATGGGTTAGATGCCACAATTACTCTTAACAACAAATTACACTTGTCTGTTTCCAAAACTTCTGGTGACTCTACAACCCTGTTTTATAATCAGGATAAATTTAAATGTGTAGTTGCTGATCTTCAACACTGTCACAAAGAGGAATGTAAACTAATTCAGTTTGCATGAAACTTAGTGAAAAAAATTTTGTAACCGCAGTCAATAATATCCAAATTATTCCCACTGATCTTACATTACCAAAGCCTAATGAAAACAATAATTCACTACCCCAAAGTTCTTAATGAACTACAATACATCATAATTTAGTATTCTCAGAAAATCAAACTGCATTCACCTATCCATCAGAATTCATTAACTAAGGTCTTATTATCAGATTTCTCACTAATCATAATTATTTTAATGGTTAAAAGATACAATCATCTAATACTTTACAGAAAGGCATCTTAGGACACTCTTGGCTTTAGGACATTCAATGTGGAATCTGTGGCAACTGAGCAAACTCAAATTCAAGTGGTATCCACAAACTTGCTTTGTGAAAAACTGGAGATCAAAAATAATAATATGGAGAAAATTACCCAGAAAAAATAAAAAAGTGGAACTTGCTACCACAAGATAAGATGGGTGTTGAATACCACTTAAGGATAACCTAAATTAGCAAAGTAGAAAAGAATAGAAGACCATGTGAAATGGGCACATGGAGGCTTCAGTGGACCATAAATCCACAAACTCAGCTGAAAAAGCCTGTTTCTATTCAGTACTAAAAGGGGTTAAAATCATTATCACAGCATATCACCAATACCAATTTCCTGTCAGGTTATGTCTAAAAAAGGCAGTAATAAGATGATCTTTCTACTTTCTTAGAATTCAGACAACTTCAAGATAATTCCTCCGCCTATGTGGTTCCAAATACAGTTTGGCAAGTTTGTCTGCAAGGTCATTCTTGCACTCAGACTCCAAAAACTCCTATTCTTTTTTTTATGTATGTCTACTAAAATGATGAAAATTAATTCTTCCAACTGGTAAAAGTGTATGGAATAGAGTTAACAAGATGCAGAAAATTTCAAGTGTGATGTATAACGTTAAGCACAATTAAAGTAATATTTTCATATGCAAAAGCCTGGTAAATCTTGCTGACCTACATGGGTATTAAAACTTGATTGCATTTGCCAAAACACTTAAACAAGGCTGGTACACTTTAGATGTGGGCACGGTAATGGTTTTGTGCAGGTCAAATAACCCAGAAACAAGTAATAATAATTGAGAGAACTTGAGTTCAAATCCAGTTTGAAAATAAGTCTCAAAAAGCTGGTTATATTTTTGGCATTCATTCTCCAGTATGTTGTTCAATGGAAAACTATAAAACAAAAATATCCAAGGTGTGCAACATATATAGATAATTCAAGGAAAAACGGTGCACAAAATAATTGTCTTTAAAATAAAAATGTATGCTACATTAAGCAACAATGTGCAATCACAGCAAGTTAGCACTCAATTGCCATTTCTTATAAACCTGTAGATAATTATTTAACAGTGTATCACCAGTCGTTTCACAGTTTACAAAAGTAAGGCAAGCACTGGCTGCAATTTACAAGATAAATTTCAGATAACTTTCTTTTATTGCCAGCCTTTGATTGTGGTTAAAAGTCAACATTATTATCATTGCTTAATGCATTCCTGTTCAGTTTGATAAAAGGCATCCTTGCCATTTCTGCTTGATAAGTGCTGAAGTAAGTTTTAGCTGTGGCCACCAAGTTAATTGACTACTGCTCGTACTCAAATCTTATCATTACACCTTCATATTGATTTAAAAATACAAATTCTATTGTACGTCACGCAACTATTAAATTAAGTGGTTTTATAGAGTGACAGTGTACATTTAATACTTTGAAAATGAGTAACTAATTTAAATTCACCAACAAACAAAATGAGATTTTCCCTAAATGAAAAGTAAAATTATAATTGGCCCAACTTAAAAGCACATTTTACAATAATGATGCACAAAAAGGTCAACAAACTAAAACTGCAAGTACACTTCACACCACAGTTTATCATCAAGTCTGACACATAGAAAGTCTTTTTCAGTTAGTGTAAACTCAGAAACTCCCTCCCCCACCTGTGTCCACTTCACATGCTCTTCTATTCCTTTCTTCTGCATGCTAATTTAAATTATGCTTAAGGGGTATTCCACTCAACCTCTCCTTGTGGCAGCAAGTTCCTCATTTCTTCTTTTTCTTGGGTGAAGCAATTTCTCTTTATTAAATTAGAGATATCCAGTTTGAAACAAAATCTCCATTTCTACCAAGAGCTTAATCTAATTACCTTTCTCTGTCCAAACATCCTAGCCTGTCCTTAATGATAGTCATGGCATGAACATCAGTCCATCATTTTTTTGAATCTTCATGCACCTCCTCCAATGCCTTATTATAAATCACTGCTATGCAGCATTTCAAATTCAGTTTAACCAATGTTCTATGTACAAATTTAACTCAACATCCCTGCTTTTTGATTCTTTCCCTGCACATCTCAATTCCAGTGCTTGTGTTTCTCCATTTTTAATTGCACCATTAATCTGTATTGCTGCTCTGTACTCCCAGATTATTTTGTTCCTTTACCCAATTTATACTTGTGTTATTCAAGCAGTGGCTCCATTCTTAAAATTAAAGCAAGCAAAAACTGCACACACTCTAAATATGTAATTGAAACAGAATATGCTAGAAATACACAGCATGTAAAGTAGCTTCTAAGGAGAATAAAAAAAACATTTCTGGTTAATGACCTTCCATCAGAACTGGGAAAGTTTAGAAAACAGGCTCGTTTTGAATTACAGAGAGGGGGAGGGATGGGAAGAACAAAGGAAATGTCTGTAATAGGATGGAGACAAAGAGAAAATAGATGACACGGGGTTATGAAGGCTGCAATTGCCCCACCCCTTTCCCTTCTCTGCAAGTTTTCTAATTTTTTCCTTTTCTGACAAAAGGTTTTCTACTCCTTATTCCTTTGTTGAGAGATCTCTATGCTGGGAAATGGAACTTTTTCCCCCACTTAAAAGAAAAGTAGCAAGCTTATTTTTTTCATTTCTCACACAATTTATTCGAAGATATGCCAACTTAATCCAAACGATGTGCCACTTCTGTAATGGAGCTACATGCACATGAAAATGCCTGAAGTGATTTGAAATATGTTCAAATAAAACTTTTACAATGTCAGAAAAAGTCATGCTATTTTGCCAAGCTGGATGAAAACCCAAGTATCAGAGGGAAAAGATGTTAATCAGTTATCTATCTATAACTTAGAATTGTAAAGTATTTCAAATTCTAATATTAAAACAAATCATTGGTTGTTATCAGTATTTTAAACGATCAATTGCTTTGAAAATAGATCAAAAGTAATAGACTGAGCTTCAAAGTTGTAACTTGGTCAAAATGTTTGAATGATATAATGGGTTGTTCTGATCTTCACAGACAAACTTATTTTCTCGGACTGATGTTTCAGAATCTACTGATAGTATTGTTAGCTTTAAATATGTTCGATTCATTACAAGGGGAGTGCATACATCTGGGCTATCTTTTCCATAACATTCCTGAAGAAACTGCTTTGAGCAATGCAATAAACTAAACTGGAGTTAGGATTAAATTAATTGCATTTTTTTAAGGTCAAATAATATAATTTCAGAGGTGTGTGCTTATGTAGCATGTGCATACAAAATCAAGATTTGCTCCAATTTGCTTCTATTTGAACCAATTAAGTGCAAGTTGAAATCACAGACTCAAAATCATTTGCAAAAGGTTCAGAAAGAGATACGAGATATTTTCACTCATCAGGAGCTGCAACGTCCTGTCTCAAAAAAATGGAAGTGGTATTACAAATCATTTTAAAACAAGAACAAGGTGGTAACTGGAGGATGAGAAACTTACAGGGTTATGAACAAAATGCAGTGATATGATTTTAATCATAATTCCTCTTTCAAGGTGCAATGACAGACAGCATAGGCCAAAAGGCCTCCCCCTGTGCTGTCAATTTCTGTGACTGCATGTGTAGTGGGATGCCAAATACAGGATATGTATTTTAGCCAACTTCCTGTTGCATTACTCACTAAGATATATTCAGATGATAAGGTAAAAATATATACATCTAGATCTTCAACCAAAGAAAAGAAAAAAACCTTTTTTAAGCTATTCTAAAAATTACCAAGTCTGGTTGTAAATCTTGAGGTTATGTGCCGTTGATAGATCAATGGATGCAGGTAAATTTCTGGCTCATTTTAGATGGCTATGAAAAAAAAGTCCCCTTGATTTTTTTTTAAGTTGCAGCTTATTGGTGCTAGACTGAAGGTTTGAGGACATTTTCTGCAATATTGCTCACAATGTTTGAGAAGAAAACCCAAGATGTATTCTTGAAGTATGGGGAACATGCAAAACTTTTTTGCAAAGCACCCACCATGCCCATTTAATTTTTACAATTCTCTGATTCTGTCTTCATCCAATGTCCTCCTATGTCTTAAAATTTTAAAGTGTATATTGGAGACACTGGATTTTAGATATTAGTCAGTAGTTCAACTTCTGGTAAGACCAGCAATTAAAATCAAAATTCAACAAGGTGAGAAACAACTCAGCAGAATCCCTTAACATAAGCTAATTTCATTGAAATATTTTGTGTTTTAACAAAGTATATGTAAAGGATTTTTATTGTATAATTGTCTAGGTGTACACAAAATGCATTTTGAACATTGTTAAGCAGTTTTTAAATGAGAATGAGTATTTAGTTTCAGCTTACTTAACATTAGAAACTGCCTTAGATACAGAACATTTTCTTCAAATATTAATTGAAATCACAAAATAGAACACCCAGGGAAATTGTGGTATAAGTGTCATCTATTTATGAGAATATATTGCCAACCTTTCCAACTTGGGTTCGTAAAAGATAACCTAAAACGACTAAAGTAATACAATATCTCACATTATATGACCTGCAGTCCACACTAGCTCAAGAGAAAATCCAAGTTGAGACACACTGAACTATAATTTTAAGGTACTGTTTGCTTGGTCACAATTTAAAAATTCACATTTACTAATCAATTATTTTACTTAGTTCTTAATGACATCAATGCAGATTTTAATTGAAGGATCATAACAAAAAAAAGTTTGCATTCTCGAACAAATTGTCAAGGTGCTTCTATTGTCTATTCTATAAATGATAAAGGCATGACTATATGAAATTGAAACCTGTCTTGAGCACGAAGTATCACATAGAAAAATGAACATGACCATCAATTGCAAGTAATTGACAATATTAGATTGCAACCCTATTCCAGGACATAGTTATAACATAACAGCAGCAACAGCTATCATGGTGAAAGCCAGTGATTATTACTACATAACAAAGCATACAAATAACTATTATCGCTAGAGCACATGATATAAAGGGCCACTGAATCAGAGATTTGTACCAAAGTTGTTTATTAACTTGCAAATGTTGTTACTACTACAATTCATTCCAGTCATAAAAACAATGATAAAAGAATGGTCTGAATGACATCATAATAAAGTAACCAAAAGAACACATTTAAACATCTATCCAAAGCTATTACAGCATATACTGGTTATAAATAGGTGGTAATTTGGGGCCAATCATCAATCATAACATAACACTTTACCCTACTTCACAGAATGTAATTGCAATTATTAGCTAGAATGTTGCCTCTAAGTACCTGACTGGATTAGTGAAGGATATAAATTCTCAAATAATCACTTTAAATTAACTAGAACACAATCAACTGTTCACTATCAGATAAACGGATGATACACCAAATATAACGTTAAGCAGAATTACAATGTCATATTTGCAACTTCTCCACTAACGTACAAAACCCAATTTTCTTACAAATTACCAATCACCATTTCAATCCAATCAGCCACGATTGTTTAAAAAACTGAAACCAAATTACCTCTCATACTATAAACTTCAGATCGTTGAGTACACAGTTTGTATTAACTGACGCTCATTTCCTACGTTCACAATACAGTAACGACTTCCTTTAACAAAGTGTTTTTCAGCCATCTGCTCTGCACTTTTCTGAGATAACTATTTATAACTCGAACAAATCTAATAGAGGTTTCTATAAAAACTTTCTTGAAGAAGCTAATGCATTAAGTTTAGTACAGCCAATCACTGCCACTTGCATCCCTTTTCTTCGGCTGTCCCTCAGAGTCATGGATAGCTTGCCTACACTCTAGTTCCATGGGTTCTAAAAATTGCTGAAGAGATCAGCAGACACAGATGGGGCAGATGGTGCTTGATGTAATGTGAGTTGTGGGATGTTGTGTGTCACTTCTGCTGTTGCATAGGTTCTCAGCATCCTCCTATCATAGAAACTTTAAGTGTCCCTTCTCCACTTTTAGCAGTCTTAGGCCAGGGGTTCCTATTAATCAATGAGGATTGGATACATTTTTTAAAAAGAGAGTCTAAGAACATCTTGAGGTGTTTTCTTCTGCTCTCCATGAAATCTCTTCCCATGACAGAGCTCAGAGTAAAGCACCTGTTTCAGGATTCTAGTCTCAAGTAATTGGTCAGTATCAAGATATTGAGTTTGTTAGCCAGGGAAAGGACATTAACAATGGTTCACAGAATGATTTGCAGGATTTTTGAGATTGCATTTGTAGCATTTCTCCAGTGATTTGAGGTGCCTATCATCTGTCTCCATGCCTCTGGGCCAGACAGGAGGCAGGGAATCACAGCTGCACAGTAAACCACGAATTTGGCACTAAGTTTAAGGTCTTGGACACTCTTTTCCTCAGTGGGTCGAAGGCTGACCTAATGTACAAAAGATAGGGGTAAATCCTGTCATCAATGGCTGTCTTTGCTTGGAAGTGCACCCAGGGATATGGAAAATGATTCAAGATTTCCTGGGTCATATTGTGAACATAAATCATTGGGAAGCAGTGTTGTGTGGCACGGCAACTTGGCAGCTGTGGAGCTCTAGCTCCCAATTTGTACATCAACAACAGTCTGCATATTGTAAATCAATTACTGAAGCAGGGATGGAGACAAAAGATGAGTAGTTTGCTCTTTATTCGGTAAATTAACTCCACTCCAGTGGAAAACTCATTGGAGTAGAGTACTGCAGTGATGAAGATTGAGGAAAGATTTGGCATGATGACCCAGCCTTGTTTGATCCAATTTTGCACCAAAATTGGGTCTGGGCTGTTCCTATTGGTTTAAATCATGTAGCAGATGTGGAAAAATGATAACACATTTCTGAAGGCAGCCTAATTTGAGGAGGATTCTTCATAATTTTGAGCAAGAAACGAGCTGCTGGAGGAACTCAGCGGGTCAGACAGCATCAGTAGAGCGAAATGGACAGTTGACATTTTGGGTTGAGACCCTTCATCTGGACTGAAAGAGGGGAGATATCTATTATAAAGTGGTAAGGAAGGGGTTGTTTGGCAGTTGGAATTAGGTGGGGGAGTGAAGGACAGAGATAGTGACAGAGACTGGGAAGTGATAAATGGAGTCAACAAAGGGCTATATGTCATGAAATGTGATAAGAAAGGAAAGTGAAGAGTGGAACTAAATAAGGGAGGAATGGTGGGCAGATGGGTACAGGGGGGAAAGGGGAATAGAGGTCCCAGTGAGAGGAGTGTGTGGGTGATGGGGCTGGGTGGGTTTGGAAAGAAGAGGGTGTGAGAGGACCTGGGTAGATCAGAGTAGGAGAGAAAAGGACAGAGGAGGAGCATGTTATCAGAAATTAGAGAATTCAATGTTCATGACATTGGGTTGTAGACTGCCCAGGTGGAATACAAGGTGCTGTTCTTCTAATCTCACTTTGTAAATGTTTCTGTGAAATCAAAGACCACTAAGTTCTGTGGCTGATGCTTTCTTAGATTTGTTATGCTTGGGGGATCATGTCCAGTTTACCTCTTGACGGATAGAATCCACACTGTGATTCTTGGGAGAACCTCTTCAGCCATTGGGAGGAGACAGCTTTAGAATAACTTTCCCCAAAGCAGAGAGTAGGAAGACCCCTCTGTAATTATCACAATTAGACTCAAGTGAAGATGGTCGTGAAGATGGTCATGATTATAATGTCTCTGAGAGCCCATGGCATGCTGTCCTCCTCCCAGAAAATGAAGATGACATCATGAACTTGCATAAAGTGCTTCACAGCATGTTAGTACTTCAGTCGGGATTTCAACTGTTTCTTATGGCTTTACTTAAAGGTTCTGCCATTTCAATCTCTTGCCAGGCTACACACTGTCAGGGTTGTAGCAGAGAGTGCACTGTGGGATGAAGTCAAGGACAATCGCATCAAACATCTTCTCAAACAAAGTTCTTCTTCCAGCAGGCTCTGACTACCTTTGTCCTTGATAAGTTCTCCTGCATTTTTAGCAGGGTGGATCCTTTGGTGTCTGGGACATATATAGTCTTGAAAAAACTGAGGAATCCACACATGTCATTGTCACTATCTAGTCGTTCGATCTGCTGCACTTTTCCCATCCACAATTTTTACTGCAGTTTTTTTTGATGGACCTTGGCCTTCAGATGCCTATATGGAGTATCTCTTTCTCCCGCCCCCCGCCTCTCGCCCCATCCCCCGGACATGAGGATTTCCAAGACGTGAGCAGCAGCATTTCTCCTTCGCGTTACCCACTTCATCTTGGGGGAGGGGGAGGGTGAGTGATAACTTGCAACCTATTAAAATACCTTTGTCTGCCCTACGCCAAGGACTTGCTGCTTGCTCAATCGGTCATTCCGCCTTGTACAGCATTGAAAATTTAATTTTAAATATGCGTGCTGTCTTGCGAATTAAACCAGAAACACCGGGATCTCCGATTCAATAGCAACACAATTCAACTAATTAGTTTCTTCTTGGCTCAAAGAACTCGGCCCATTTTCCATCGGATTCTGATTTTTCACAAAAAACGCTGTTTGCACACTAAAAACGTAATTAAACAACCTTCAGTCCTCCCCGCGCTTCGGGTAACATTGATATCCACCCCAACCCTCTTCCAGTCACTGAATTTCATTACGTGAAATTAAAGATAGATGAACATGTAACACCAAAATATAGCAATTGTAAACCAGCCATGGTAAATGCTGCAGCTACATATTTAAAGTGGAAGTAATAATTAACCGATCTGCAAATAAATGCAACAGTCTCCTTCAAACCATCCCCTTTTGTTGCTTTTTTCGAGGAGAAATGGGTATAATTCGTGCGTTTGATAAAGGTCCACGTTTATTTCCCCCTGTGTTCCTGCTCTGTTACTCACCCACAGTTCCGTTCCCCAGCTCATGGTCGGCGGGTTATTCCAGAATTAAAATTTTAAAAAATTAACTGAAGTGAAAACCACGAAGTCGCCACCGCCGGCGAATGACAGAAAAAGTGGCCTGGATAATCCGCTCGGCAAGAGGAGGCTTTGTCTGGATTCAGCTCACGATTTATTTCCCCTTCATGGTTCTCCGCTCCTCAGCCCACAGAGCTGTCTGACAAT
>JARFYF010000056.1:12086378-12097884 GCA_030265395.1 Rhina ancylostomus
TGAAAATCAGACTTTTTTTTAAAGTAGTGAGAAGCTCACAGTGTTGCTCTTTACAAGGCCTTGGATGTCCTTGCATGTGAAGCACTGTGAGCTATTATACACATCGTGGAAGCATTTAAGAAAGCAAATATGTTAGTCTTTATTACAAAAGAATTATAGTAATGAGGGGAAAAGAGTGGATTTGAATCTTTAAAGATCTCTAAGAACAGATGGAAATGAGAGCCTTGTAGAGACCTTGATCAAAATTTCAAAACGTTCATAGATTAATGATTCTCTTAAATTAAAAAAAATGTTGCTTCCCTTTTTAAGAAAGGTGAGAGAAGGAAACAAGGGAATAATGTACATGTCAGCTTAACACTAGTTATTGAGAAGTATATAATTAAGGATGGTTTCCATGTGCTTCTAGTGGATTGGCAAGGTCCAGCTTGGATTTGTAAAGAGTCTGTCTTCCTTGTCAAATGCGACTAAAGTATTTTCTAAAGAGACGGATAAATTGGTAGACAATGGCACATCCACGGTGTTATTCATCGGGACAAGTATATACTTTTTGAAAAGGTCTCTTCTAAGAGACTGTTGGGGAAAAAATAATGTATGTGGAATTGAAAGCATGTCATTAATCTCAGTTGGAAATTGGCTGAGGGGCACGAGACAGCTAGGATAATGGATAGGTACTCGCATTGCAGCATATGTCTAATGGGATCCTACCAGGATTTATGTTGGAGCTTAGTTAAATAATGGAATAGAAAGCCCCAAATTCAAATTTGTTGATAATGCAAAGATGGGTAGCTTTCTGAATGCATTAATTTACAAATACATTTTGCATTACTTGAGATGCACACTTTTCTCAAGTCTCCTTTGCCTCCTCACTTTCTCTCCTTCCCCTTTCCACTTGGAATTGGCCTGCAGACATACTCTGGGGGGGAAAAAGTGCACTTGACACCCAGAAGTTTTCTGAACACCACAGTATTTGATGCAATGCCTGTTTTCTCCAGCCATGATTTCATTGAATGGCAGGTTTAAGGGTCAGATTGGCCTGCTCCTGTTCCTGCATTTTTACCAGAGTAGTATTATTGAATGTAATTACGTAGATCCCTGCTGAGAGCACAGCTGGAACACAACACAAGAGTTTTGGTCCACCACCCTGAGAGGTTTCAATTTGTTCATTCTCAGAAGAATGAGAGCTGACCATATTGAAAAATAATAGAATTCTTGGGAGAGCTTGACAGGTCAAATGCCAGGAAAATGCTTTGTCTGGTTAAAGAGTCATGAAGTAGAAGTATAGTTTAAGAATAAGTTGCCACAATTGAGGAGTGATGTGAGGAGAAGTTTATTTATTCACTGGATTATGGTATTCTCAACCTAGGGATTTGAATTCTTGTGCACATTTGAAACTGAGAGTGATAGAATTTTTGATGTTTATGGAATTGATGTACAAGAAGGTAGTCTGGGAAAGTAGAGTTAAGGCATGATTAACTGTGGTCATAAATATGTGACCAATTCTTGGTTCTATTTCTTGTTTTCTTATATGGTCACTAATCTAGGTAAAAGCAAAGTTTTAATTTTGTGATTTCTGTTCTTTATTAGGAAGATGATATTGATTTTTGCTTTTTGAAGAAAAAACCACCCACTGATACACCTGTCACACTTTTCCTTTTTGACTTTCAAACACAACAGTGAGTACATGGCAAAAAAAATTATCTTGGCTTTGGAATCTTTAATGACAGCAGATTAATTGTTCCTTGGTGTTCTATTTGCATTTCTTATTGGTTCCCAGTATTACAGTTCTGACATCAGGCAGCAATCAGCCACCAATCAGTGATGTTGGGACCTCGGGAAGTCTGCTATCAAAAGGCAAATTCAGCAAAGCAAATGGGAATACCCAGGGAAAAGTGAATGTGAATGAAACAGCAGGCCAGCCTGTGGAAGTGCAAAAAGGTAAGAAACGAAAACAGGTTTTTCTTTGGCTCTTTCGATTGTTGGGACTGTTAACAAGGAGGGAGGTTATTAATCACTTAACCCCCAAGATGCATGTACGCACCATCTGGTAACTGTTTACAAGAGGATCTTGGAAAAGGTCATAATCTGCTTAATTTCTTGAAAGTGGTTGAATGGTGAAGAAATGCTGGGTGGTCAAATGTGGAAAGAGCAAATATTTTTTCTAGGAATACAGTGATGGAGTTTACTAGAGGAAGCAGTTTTAATGGACAGGTCTTTGAGATCAGGATAACTTGATCAGTTGCTGTGGTCTTGTACATCTCTTGCCCTAAGGGATGGAGCTCATCTGTTTTATTAAGGTGTACCTTATTAAGTTTTCCTATCTCAACAAGGAAATAAATTTTCTTGCATCTACAGTATACCACCAGACAGCCCTAAATGTGCTTATGTATTCTGTTTTGAATGAGAAAATTAAGTAGCTTCAAATTTTTATGTTCATTACATATTAGAGGAAGTTTTAAAGGAACGAAGTTGAGAATTTAACTCTACCACAATGCCATCAGCTTTCAGTTCTGTATATGGAAACATGAAGCCTATCAGAGATGCTTGTGTCATTAGCAGCATCTACTCATGACATTTCTAGGCTATGTTCTTGTGTTGAATATATTACTGAAATTGGAAAATGAGAATGGAGATGGGGAAATTACAACAAATTTTCCAGGTCAGTTTTTTGTAATTCTGCATGTTGGCAAGGACCTAAGAACAAGGAAGATAAAACTAAAAGAAAACTTTAGCTGATTAATCTTTCAACTTTGAATGACAAGTCAAAATATTTGATATCTCTAGCAATAGATTGACACAGCTCTGATTCTGCACCATTTATGTTGTTGGTACCCATGCTTTGAGTACATGATCAGGAAGTTTTAATGTTAATTTCCTTTTTGCATTGAGAAGCTAGGCAATAAACCTTGGTGGAATTTTATTTTGAGAAGATCTCACAATCTAAAAACAGAAACAATTCATTATACTTTTACTAAGGAAGCGTTTTCTTTTCCTTACAGAAAAACCAAAGTCTCTGGGTAATGCAGTTGAACTAAAGGTTAGTATATTTATTGTATTTTTTTTACAACGTGCATATTTTGAGTTGTTGTAAATGTATGTTTTCCTTTTTCTTTGTCATTTTAGTGATTGAGGCCTGTTTTTATTTTTTTCCACTTGAAGCTATGTAAGGCCAGCAGTTTTCTAATGAAATTTTGGGTCGGGTATTAGAGTCAGAGAAGGAGATAGCACAGGAACAGACCCTTTGGCCCACCAAGACTGCTTCGACCATCAAGCGTCCATTTGCACCAATCCCACTTTATTCTCCCCACGTTCCCATCAACTCTCCCCAGATTCTACCATTCACATATAGACTAGGGGCAACTTGCAGTAGCTAATTAACCTACCAGCCATCAGATATTAGGCAAGTTCTGCACTTGGTATAATTAAAGTGGAAATAATTGTGTGTAGTTACTATCTTGAAGATGGGGGAAACATCAAAATAATTATTAATAGTTACAGTTTATAATGTCTGCATTTTGTGGTGAGCAATAAAGTACCAGTACTCCATGTGGGTGCCAAAGATCATTTCCTATCGACCTAGCAATTTCTGTGATGTGGGCATCCCTTTTCTAACGTTGGGTACAAGTTCAATGAAAGGCCTGACAAATGGCAACAGTGACGTCAAACTGGTTGAGTAGCCAATCACATTGAAAAATTCTCACACATTGCAAACCAGAAATGAAGAAGTACAATTTGAATGAAATGTTTTATAAAGCTTGAAATAAAGATTTGAAATGTGCAAAAAAAGCAACTGAAAATTGTAAACCAATTCATTGTATTGAAATCATTATGTTGGAATTAAAATCTACATGGAATTTGATGCAAGAAACAAACTGCTGGAGGAACTCAGTGGGTCAGGCAGCATCTGTGGAGATAACTCAATGTTTTGGGCTGAGACCCTTCATCTGGATTGATCACCAGTTCGTTTTTTGCTCGAGATTTCAACATCTGCACTCTTGTATCTATGGAATTTGATTAAATTAGTCACACTTGCAAAGGTGTACAAATTTTTCCAAATATTTTAGGATGAAAATTTTTCCTAAACACTTTAAGAGAACTGATTTCCCATAATTATGCAAGAAAAGGTTGGTTATCCATTGGAGAAGCAGGGAATCGTTCCCGACAGCTTCAAGGTTTCCATGGTTAATTGTGTACATGTGTACTTGATTAATAGCTGTTCATTCAATACTGAGAATTTTGCTCTTAACTGCAAAATCCTTACTATTACATTTGGTGGTTTTACATGAAGTTCAGAGACTTGGTGGGCTGCACTGCAGTGTCAATGTGATAGGTATAAATATCGATGCTTGCTGTCCAAGTCGGTACAACTTGAGTGAGGAGATTGAGAATAACTACTATACCATAAATTATTTCTTTCAGAGGTTTGGAAGTTCCATTGTAAAACAATAATTCACTGCTTTTATTCTAGGCTGCAACGGAAACCATTTCACTACAGAAAAATAATGCATCCTATTCATTCATGGTAAGTTAATGATACTTACTAAGCCAGACAATTTCTGTGTAGATTTACTTACAGTGGCAAGTTGTTTAAACCTAGTGTGTTTTTCTCTTAAACAGTTCTCATTTACCATCAATACTGATGAAGAACAAGGACTTTATAGTCTTTACTTCCACAACTGCTACAGTGACAAAACAGCATCTCTTCAGTCTTTTAAATTTGACATGGATGTAAGTACAACAAAGACATCTTTACTCTTTATGGAGCAAGGCATATTTAAGCAAAATAAGGGACATTTAAGCAAAATCATCAATATTTGGTATCAAGTGAAAGCATCTGTATACATTTATAATTACATTAATATAAAAATAAAATAACACTGGAAATGTATGTAGAATTCATGAACACCTGAGAGTTTTGCTTATGTTAGGAATTTTCATTAAGTGTCATGTTTAGAAGGTTAACCTGCCTTTATCATTCAGATACTGACAGCCCCATGACATACAGCATTTTATTTTCTTTTATTTCAGATTTAACACTTTTAAATTCAATTTCAGAAAAAATACTGCCAGATGAAGGGTCTTGACCCAAAACACAAACTGTCCATTTCCCTCTACAGGTGCTGCCTGACCCACTGAGTTCCTCCAGCAGTTTGTTTTTTGCTCCAGGTTCCAGCATCTGCAGTCTCTTGTGTCTGCCAAGTCCTTCCATTGTTGAGACACTGCCTGCATTCTGGTATCTTGCCCAATTAGGCTATCCTTGCTTGTAATAATGTTGTTGAATAGCACTTTTGCTGGAGTAAAGGAAATGCTTGTTGTAATTATGCAACAGCTAACTTTAAATGAAGCTGTTGTCTTTATTTCATAACTGAGGTTGAAAAATAGACATTTACAGCACACAAGATGGCCATGTAGGCTGGAAAAGAAAGTTAGGCTGACTTAATCCTACTTCCCTGCTTTTTGTGTGTTACACTACATCAGATCCTCATCCTGACAAGTTTTAGAAGTGGTGAGAATATGTCTCTACTGCCCTTGCAGGCAATCATTACCAAACTCCCACCATTCTCTGCAATAAAGAATAAGTTAGTCTACCAATAAAGTTAAATTTATGTCCCCTTAAAATGACTTCTCCTCTGAGGGAAGTATACTCATGTCCACTCCATCTTGGCCTTTTTTACTTTTAGCCATACTAATTAAATATCCCCTCATCTTGCGTTCTTCCAAAGAAAAGAACTGCAGAATAGCCAATCTTTCCTTGGAATTGTAGATTTATTGCTGCAGCAATAACCTGTGTGATTTTCTTATAGATTACGATAGTAGAATACAACCCTGGCAGCTACTTGTCTGCAGGGGAGATCCCACTCCCCAAACTCTACATCTCTATGGCTTTCTTCTTCTTCTTGGCTGGAGTTGTATGGGTTTATATTCTCCGAAAACGCAGGTACCATGCAACTTCTTACCACATTTGGCAGTAGGACCTGCAATGTGCAATTAGACGTTGATTTTACATGCCAACAATCAGGGTTGTGGTATTGCAGATGGGTTTATAGGAGTTGGAGAAAAATAACACCTGGGGCCCAATTTCTTAATTAGATTCTGTAAATGATTAATTAAATCATTCTCTTTTGAATTTGGCCTTGGTACCTTGATATCTCTGTCAAGTTTACAATGAATTCCAGCAAACTGTCTGTGTTGATGAAGTGGATAGGGGAGGAGATTTTTGCTGTTTGCTAGTTTGAATTTCTTACATCAAAAAAAGTGGGGTTATGGTGTGATCCTGAAGTATTCTACGG
Source organism: Rhina ancylostomus (assembly GCA_030265395.1). Taxonomy (NCBI): domain Eukaryota; kingdom Metazoa; phylum Chordata; class Chondrichthyes; order Rhinopristiformes; family Rhinidae; genus Rhina; species Rhina ancylostomus. The sequence goes on from JARFYF010000056.1 coordinate 12,092,666, forward strand.
TAAAATTAGAAATTCATTTGCTTGGTGACTAAAAGGCAAGGAGTGACCCCTGTGACTATTGGCTGCAATATTTGTTGTTGTTGCTGGGCCTATCTGCAAGGCTTTTCCAGACATAGTTGCTTTTAACAATTCACAAAAGAAGTCTTTATTAACAGGCTACTGAAATGTTGTAGCTTTTTTCTAAATAAATAAATTAATTGTCATTTCCGTAAAAATGTTTCCCTTGAAAATATCCTACACAGTGTAATTTATTTTTAAGTTTGGGTGTTCCTGGCAATGTGTCTTACTCTCTCAACTGTTTAATGAACATGTAAAGGCAAGTATGGATTTGGGTTAGAACAGTAAATGCAATACCATAACAATCTTTCATGTTCACAATCCTACCTAATTACATTGTGAACAAACAAACCATGTTTATTGAACTACACTGGGTCTTTTGATCTGCTCTGGATGAAGTGATTTTACCATGTTACATTTGGCATTGATTTGTTAATATAAGTGCAAGTCTAAGTGATCAGTAATTTCACTGCTTGTTATTGTTGTTTTTGCTCCCATAGTGAAGATTGATTCTGCTCCCATGTTTGAATAGTATATGAACACACAATGGGTGATAAAGGATATTAGAGAGAAGTTTGCACCAGTGGAATTGTGCCTTGGTGAGGGTCATAAACACATGAAATGAGTATGGAAGGGAATTTAATATTAAAATAAAAATAAATCCAAATTCCAAGGTTATGGCATTTTGCCTCCAGAACTTAATGGTAGTTTAGACGTGTACAGTGGTTAGATAGTATATGTGGGAAACTGTATGCAGAATCAAGTATTTAAATTGACTTTGTTCACTATACAGGCAACGTGAATGTGAAATGATTTAGGTTGACTTGAAATTCATTTTCTCATATAACTAAATTAGAATTGTGATCAACATATTTACCATGTACATTCTTTTTATTTAGCAATGATGTTTTTAAGATCCATTGGCTGATGGGAGCACTTGCATTTACAAAGTCCCTTTCATTGGTTTTCCATGCAGTAAGTCACCTGTATCATTTCAGTATTGTTGCAATAACAATGATGGTCTTAGTACCTCCTAATAAAGTCAGTTTGTGAATTATTTAACATCTGCTTTTTAACAAATTCTCTACAGTTAAGAAACACAGTGGTATATCATTTGATGTGAACTGTTGGGCTTTCCTCCTGATGTATTCTAGTGGCATGTTCTTGGTCTTAATCAATGAGATGAAGTTGAGGACTTGGGAAAAGTTAAGGTTTTAGCTTACTTTATAAGTAATTTGCTTCGTTGGAAAGGAGAGAACAAAATTTGCCTTCCATATTCGAGATTTTCGAGTCAGCCAGATTTATAGTAGTGCATGATATTGGTTCACTCTCTTTCATTTAGGAAGGAAATGGCTTTTGAAGCTGGTATTTTGGGGTTCCCTTGATGCCTCAGCATTTATTTCCATTATTCTGGTGAAGAGCCATTTCATCAGTAAATCTGCTTCACTATTTCTTACTAAATTTAAATAGATCTGTTGCCTCGTTGGTTCAGGTGTTTTATCTAAATAGCAAGTAAATGAAAAGGCAGCATCATATTTTTGTGCATCCTTCAACAAAACAGGTTAAAATATTTTGCTTTCTTCATTGATACACCCTGGAGTTGATTTGTTTATTTCCATTCATTGTTCGGTCACATTTAGGACTACACGCTAGACCCATAATGAGATTAAATGGGAACAGAAAATACTGGTCAGGCATCATCAGTGGGAAAGCAAAAGTTTAACAATGACCTTTAACCAGAACTGAGTTATAACTTCATATTTGCAGCCTCCATAATACTTTGCTTTTGAATGAAATTACTTTGCTCAACTGACAATATATATACTCTGTTCATGAATGGTATAAGTCAAACATGCAGGCTTAGTTCAGTTGGGTAGGGCATTTTTAAGTCAGAATGAAATAAATCCTTCATGAACCCTTGGAGTACTAAGTCTCGTGATGTACCACTGATATTTATGGTAGTCTATACAAAATAAATTGTTATAATCTCCACAACACTCGCTTATTATGATTTTTTTTCAATTGATTTTTCAATAACCCAGAATTCATCAAGGTAAAGTCTTAGATACTTTGAATGGTATATGCGGGGCTAACTTTCCATGTGGCAAAGAAGGAAGTAGTCTTTCGCTTTTCCCAGTGGTCAATTCTGATATTCTATCTCTGACTCAATGTTGATGTAACTGGTGAACTGGGGAGTTTGCACAGAAATTGCCCCCACAAAAACACACAATCATTCAGTATTTCTTTAAGATGTCAATGTCAGGTGAAATGAACGTCTTTATTTTTCTCTCTCTTCCTCAACAGATTGACTATCACTTTATTTCCACTCAGGGATACCCCATTGAAGGTTGGGCTGTGGTGTACTACATAACACATTTGTAAGTGTGATTTCTTAGTGCGTGTATATAAATGTTTTATAGGCACAGGAGCCAGAAGGGCCATGTTCGCATGCACTGAGTGAAGTTTGTATGCAAGCTACACTTTCATCTGAGCAGGGAAGACTCCAAGAAGAGATATTATCTTGGAAAGTTTTATTTATACTTTGAGATTCTGATTGCTGCTCCTTTGGGTCAATCTGTACAATTAATTTAAATTCTCCTGAATTTTATTGCATCCTAAATTTTTGAGCAATGATTTCAATGGTTTGTATTGCAAACAAAAATAAATATTGATAGTGAATGACAAGTTCTATAACAACTGGCGGAGAAAAGACGGTTCAGTTTTCATGAACTAAATCCTTCATTAGAACTGTCCTGATGAGTTCTGACAAAAGGTTTTCACTGCTCTATTTGCCTTCTCCAGTACAATTTTGAAGTTCCAGTATTTTCTATTTTGTTTTAGATTTACAGGATTTGTCTGCTCACTTGTGCTGTGTGTCATGTGACTAATCTGCAGAAAGAGTTGTGCACAAAATAGTTTTGATAGGCTGAGGCTAGCCAATGTGAAGCCAAGTTACGGAAAATATCTGAGTAAAAATAAGATTTCTGCTTTATACTTCACTAAATGCAATAGTGATGGTTGCCATTCTCAGTAAATATTGTGATCCTTTCTCTTAATTCTTGTGCTTTTCAAATTGGAGAATGGAACTCATTTCAGGCACCACTGCCTTACTTAAGCATTAACATATAAAGAATGAAGTTCTTTCTATTTGACTGTTGTAACCAGCCTCATGTGTCATGTTGATGCACTACTAGAAATAGCCAGTGCAAACCATGTAATGACATTGAAGCTGATGTTGCAAACACCACTTCTCTTTGGGTTGATATGAAGTCAGAATGAAAATTTGTTAAACCTCTAGTTCAAGGTGTTAAATGAGCCAAGATCATTTGCTCTGTCAAAATGATATCAGATTATATACCTGATCCTCCCTATACCAGCTGCCACAGTGAGGAGCTCAGACTAGCTCTGCTATAGAAGGAAGGCAGGAAGAATTGAAGAAATTATCCTGTGATAGTCTCTTACACGATCTTGCTGCCAGATTCAGAATTGACTTTAGTGGAAGTGTGAAAGTAGATTCTCCCTCTATGCAGACAATGGGATGTTGCCAGCAACTTGGAATAATATTTGATGAGAAATACTGATAATGGATTACGAATCTTTTGATTGTGACCCTTTCAGGCTGGCATTTGTGAGCCCCTCAATTTTAAGAGTTAAGTGTTTGAATCATTTTGGTAATATGATAAGGTTCTCTAAAAATGCAAGTATTTTTCATCACTTTCTATTTAACATATGGTTGCTGGTTGCTTGGATGTTCAGTATTACAATACAGTATTTGATAAATGCCTTCAATGAGTTCCATGAATAAAACTGCGCATTTAAATGTATAAAGCTCAGTTTCTGACTCATTTTGTGGTGACAACTATAATTTTCATTTGGAATCTGTGGAATGTGCCTTTTCCATTGACTGCCCTTGTTTTGTGCTGTTTGTTAAAGATGTCTTCTGTATTTTAAGGTTGAAAGGTGCCCTGTTGTTCATTACGATTGCACTGATAGGAACTGGCTGGGCCTTTGTTAAACACATCCTATCAGACAAAGACAAGAAAATCTTTATGATAGTTATTCCACTCCAGGTACAGAAAATCCTAATTACTGATGTCCTTTTCGAAACATTTACTGCACATTTCTGTCAAATGTTTGGGTTCTGATGATTGCATGCATCCAGATCAGATTGTCTTATGACTCATAATTAAGTATCTGCTACTGCAGCCTTAACACTGAATGTGGAGAAAAAACATGGCACGTTGTGTTAGCAATAAAGGTGGTAAATACTGGAAATAGCAGGCCAGGCAGTATTTTCTGTTTTTATTTAATATTTCAGCATCTGTAGTTTTTTTTTTGCTTTTCAGTTGTTTGTTAGCAAAATTGGCATACAGTTGTACCGTGCTTTGACCAGAAGTTACTCTTCTGTTTTTTATTACATTAAATTCTGAATAAAGACTTCTCAGGTGAAGCTGGGGTTCTGAGAAAATGTGAAGGGCCAGACCCAAAATGCTTGAAAGGAATGGGAAAATGATGGCCACACAAAACGTATTTATTCTGCCCATTGTGTCTGTGCCAGTTTTATGATAGCAATATCCAATTAATCCCAGTCCCCTGCCTTTTCTTCAAAGCCAAAGATGAGAGCAAGGGTGCCAACACACTGTGATTAAGTGAGCAATCCAAAAGCCTGAACTAATGACCTAGAATTCAAATCACACCATAGCAGCTGGGGAATTTTAAAGTAAACTAATTAGATTAAACTGAAATAAAAAGCTAATGTCAGCTGTGCTAACCACAAGACTACCAGATTGTCATAAAAATTCCTCTGATTCATCAATATCCTTTAGAGAAGGAAACCGGCAGTCTTTGCCTGGTCTACCCCATGTGTGAAATGGTCCAGCAATTCTTCGACAATTGAATGAACTTAACAAAAAGCTGAGTGAAAGAGTAAAAACAGAAAATGCTGGAAAAACTCAACAGGTCAGGCAGCACCTGTGGAACAAGAAATGGTTAACATTTCAGGTCTGAGACCCTTCTTCAGACTGAGCAAGAGTAACAAGTTAGTTTAGTTCACAGAAAAGGTGGAGGAGGATGATGGGTAGAACAATGGGAATTTCTATGGTAGGGTGAAATAGTATGGCCATTAAGGGGCCATTAGGTCAGATTAAGTTTACTAGTCTGTG